>CAKALU010063657.1:30263-40521 GCA_916700995.1 Hozukius guyotensis | reverse complement strand
TGACATCACATTGTTTCCGTATGTGTTTTACGTAGTTTACATAGTTATTATACTTATAAGCCCAACCATGACATTTTCCCTTAACCTTACTAAGTGGTTTTCTTGCCTAAACCTAAGTAAGTGGCTTTGTTGCCCCCTGCTGGTCCTGCACGTTCATACAGGCGTGTAATATTCACACCTCAATGAGGCAAAATGTGACACTGACACGCTGTCCTCTGGTGGACAGGCGAGTCTTTTACACGTTTTGGCGTGATATTGGGTTTATATATATATATATATATATATAGACTTTAACACAGGAGATCTCTGTTTGTTTCCCCTAACCAACAAACATTGTTTTTTTAAAGCATGACCACCATTGTTCCATAACCTTAACCACATGTTAATTATTGTAGCCATGACAATGGAGGTTGTTAACCTTATTTCTAATTAATTCTAACCCAACCTAAACCATGACGCTTCTCTAAACCTAACCAAGTCGTGTTTGTGCCTAACCAAATAATAACTATAGCGTTGTCACATCATAAAATCTGATTTTTTTCCAACAGTGATTCTTAACGGTTTTGGAAGACACAAACAAATGATGTTGTCCTGTCGATAGGGACGTCAGATCAGAAATCACGTCTATGTGTCGTTCTAGAGGGCATGGACATACAGATTTTGTCATTTATTATGGAGGACTTGTTGACTTTTTGTTTAGTGCTAATTAGCAAATGTTACCTGCTAAACTTCAGCGTTTTAGCATCGTCTTTGTGAGCATAATAGCTTGTTGAAAGCAGCCTAAGTAGAGCCTCACAGAGTCGCTAGCATGGCTGTAGACTCTTAGTCTTGTTATAATTTATTGAATTCATTTTCAAATTCAGTTTTTTAGAGAGACAGTATTCTGTTAAATCTTTCAAATATCCCTCATATTGAAAACTTTTTCCCACACACAATTGTGACTTCCTCTGTAGGCAGGCGGCCTCATATTAGAACCTGAATGGAAGGAGATGCATATTTATATTCTTGAACTCGGGGTGCTATTTACATACCCAGGAGAAGAGCTTTCATGTCAAAAGCTAATTTCCCCTCCGGTTATAAATCAGTTCACAGGGTTGTGTAAAATCTAACCCTCAGGTTGACATATTAAACATCAAGCTCGGGAGAAAAAAACGGCATGCTGCAGAGGAATCTATTGCAAGGTTGTTTTTTTTTTATGTGGCTGCTTCTTATTATCGTGTGTCCTTATCACAGCAGGTTTTTTTTGAGAAACATCAACACCCGCTTGTTCCCAGGCCAGAAAATCAAATGGCTTATCTGTGTGCTGACTATCCACACACAGCGATGCAGGGATGCATGCGGGACAATTGAGGCACGTATGCTCCTGCAGCCCTGAAAGCTGCTTGTCAGGTAAGAGAGATCTGTGAAACAAGAAGCCATCAGTCAGGTCCTGACCTGTCTAATGAGACATTTCTGCTCTGGAGAAGTGTCACTGATATGAATGATGAATAATGTTCGGTGTCACTGCCCCTATTTGGTTGGCCTTGTCATAAAATGTAAAATGTGAGCTGGAGGAGATTCAGATTTACAATGGAACGGTTCGCTGTCGCCTTCACTGTGTGCAACACGAGATTGTCTTTTGATCGTTATAGACATTTATGATAAATCTGCAGTTGTAAATCACTGCAGAAATGTGTTTCCCACTGATTACATGCCCTTTATCATGTAATAGCAATTTAACATGTGCATGTATAACCCTGGCATTTGTTCTATGTCCCCACACTGTGAGCAAAAATCCATTCAACTCGCATTTGCGGTTGCTTTTCCAACGTTTCTGATTGTTCATTTATTTTCAGTCAATATTTCAAAAAATGAACAACTCTTTCCAAAAATTAGAAACCAGAAAACCAAGGCCGTTATCTGTGAGACAAAACCTGGAGCTGCTCCGCTCACACAAAAAAACTGGGGGCACTGACAGAGAGTGTTTGTTTGAATTTTGACTTCAAACCCGGCTTTACTTTCTTGCAGTGATAACAGTTATGGAACAGGATGTGTTTACTTCCTTGTAAAATTACAGTGGCTACTTCTACCACTCTTTCCACAAAGCTTTTACTTGTTTCATCAAGCATTAACTATCATCATCAATGTCTTGTTTCTTTCAGAAAATAGACTGCAGTGTCCAAGGTCATGAATACAACAAACACACATTCTGCTTCATTTCCAATGCAAAGATCTACAGAAATTCTCGATGCGTATGGATCAATCAAAGCTCTGTTATATGACACTGAGAAAAAGGTTTTTTTCATAGCCCCACTTCAAATCCTTTTATTTTTGTAATGCACATAATATTTATGCAACCGAAGAATGCAACCGGCTGCTCTCTGAAAAGGATGAAACACCTCACAGTTCTAACTAATGCATATATTATGCGTGTACTATATATATACAGAGGCGAAGCAAATCTTCACTTCAGTCAGAAAGACAAATGATTGTGGATTTAACAGACAATTTGTTGTTCATGATCTACATAATCACAGCATGTTAGTAGATATGCTCTTTCTTTCACTGAAAACTTTACTTGTCATGGCAACAAGAGTCGACAGGCAGTTTTTGGTCATAAAGTACTGGACAAATTAAATTGTTGACGTAAAGCAGGCTGTTCATATACACAGTTCATAGTTATACCTAAGGAAAGTAATGCATTATAATTAGTGTATATAACCTACGTAATCAATTCATATGTACTCCACGTAATCGTGAGCTGGGACAGGTTGCGTAGTGTTAAGAGTAGGGCTGTCCTGAAACCATTTTTTGGGCTTCAAAGCTTCGGTGAGAAATATTTAAAGGTATTCGAAGCTTTGTGGCGTGGTGCCCAGCAGGCTGACGTATTCTTCTGTCTGTCTGTGGAACAGTATACCACTGCTACACTACTGTATGCACATACACCTCCACACACTATATATATTAAAGAAAAAGAAGCATTCAAATACTGATTTGGAGGTTGATCACCATGGCAACAGTCAAAGCTTCAAAGCATTCGGGTCAGCCCTTAAGAGCGACAAAACACCAGACTTTCACCTGGGAGATTTGTGTTTGTGTCCTGGTGAAACCAGAAGTCAACTTTGACTTATTTGTACCTAACTTCCACACTTAAGTAACACCTTTTCCGTAGTTATTTTAACCCAAACGTTGACCTATTTGTTATGTAAATTCCACACTTATGTAACGCCACTTCTGTAGTTATTTTAACCCAAACCATGATCTTTTCCTAAACCTAATCAAGTAGTTTCAGCCCTTTCTCATTCCCAGAGGCGTCAAATACCGACGCTTTGTCACGCTGATGTCACTGACGCATAAGGCACCCTTTAGTGTCTGCATGAGACGCACCGGGCTTTCAAGTAACCCATCTGCGTCAATATTAAACGCTCAGAGAAAGTGGTGACGTAGTATTAAGAGCGAAAAAACACACATAGGGTGGGTGGTGGATGGGTCCAACAAACACAAGGCTTTAACCCAGGAGACCGCTGTTTGTGTCCCGTGTGAAACCAACAACGTGTTGTTTGTCTTTGCGTTCACATTAAGTTTCAATTTCACTTTACAAACAAAGTCATTTTAAGCCAAACCATGATGTGTTTTTCCTAAACCTAACTAAGTGGTTTTGTTGCCTAAACCTAAGTGTCATGGTTGACGCGCTGGGATACCCAGTGCGTTAGAAAGTGATGCCAAGAGGTCCTGACAAAGCGTCAGCATGTGACGCACGAAAAAATAACAAAACAACTTTGTGTAAGTTATCATACAAACTGTTGCTGACACGATATAAATTCATCCTAAGGGGGTCAAGAATGCCTGCACCAAATTTTATGGCAATCCACCAATGATTGATGAGACTAAAAACTGCAAATGTGAACCTCATGGTGGCACTAGAGAAAAGAAGTCAGAGGATCACCAAAGTCACGAGGATTCATCTTCTGGGAACCATGAATGTCTGTAACACTTTGTGCCAATTTATTCAGTAGATGTTTAGATATTTCACAGGATAAGTGAAACTTTGACCTGCTGGCGACGCTAAATGAAAGGTCACCAAAGTGAGTAGGCTTCATCCTCTGGGGAGCATGAATCTCTGTACAAAGTGTGATGAAAATCCATGGACTAGTTGTTGTAATATTTCAGTCTGGACCAAAGTGGTGGACTCAACATAGGGGACAGCTTCTCTGATGTTCAATCCTTTTTTTTTTTTTTTTTTTTCTATTTCAGGCCTTCCCCACCTCATTCCCTCCCAAATCTATAACACGCACAGTATGTAGCTTACATCATAAATGCCAACCATCTCCTGTGTGAGAAGAGAGGAAGCGGTTAAGATGGGAAACAGATGTAGCTTGAGAGAGAGTTTAGTTGTTGAGGTGGTTGACAACAACACCACTGTTACTGGCATAGACTGATGTACGTTTATAGTGGTAATAAGTGAGAAAATAAGTCAATATCTTCCACTATCAGAATGTGTTATGATATAGCTGTTGTATGAGTGTTTGTGAAGCTTTGAGACTAATGTATAATGTGTACTGTATGTCAGATATGCATGTTTGTAAAGCATTTTACCCATGAAACATAGATTCAGTCACATTTTAATGTTCTGGGAATGTCCAAAAAAGCTTTGTCCCACTCAGTAATACATTTTAATGGTATTCAACTAAAAAAGTGCAGTTATCTCTCTCATTGGGGCATCAAATGTACCAACACAATCCACAGTGGACCATCTACGTTAAATATAGACACATGGCTATTGTGATTGCCTTTGATCATTGCCTTGATTTGAGAAACGCTAGCTCATGATCGACACCCTGAAGGAGTAATCTTTAGCAGATGTCCTCTAATGCCTTGTCCAAGAGTGTTTCATTCAACCCTTTCACAGAGCTAAAATAGAACATCTATCGCCACCAGGGCAAAGGGTGGATTTGAAGTTGTCATTTCTTCATGAGAAAGGTTTTTAAGAAGTACTTCCCTTTGATTAGTAACCAATTCTTCTCTTCATTCTGGGAAGTGAAGTCATTTCTCTCGACATTAAATTCCATTTTCTTGCAAAGTTGATGGCTTGGAGCCAGAGAGGCGTAGTGAGAGGAATTAATTACATAATTATGTCTATGTTGAAGTGTCTTTTTTTTTATTGACTTATGTGAAATCTATGTGAGATCACAGTTAGATCCTTTTGTTTTTTACACTACAGCCTCTAATTTCAGGTTGTCTAATTAAACATGGATGGAAACAATGCATTTAAAATATTAAAAATCAGCTTTGCAAATTCTTTTTATGAATAGGCAACACAACAGGAAGGATTTTATCTGTTCAGTGTGCTACAGCAGTGCATAGTTAACAAAAAAAAAAAATCTGACCACTGACAAGCTTTTTGCTAGCTAAAGAAGACCATGACATGCGATGAAAAGCTCCAGAAAAAGCGGTACACTTTGGGTTGAGAATTTTTTTGGTCAACCTGGATGTTTCAAAGGTCAAAAATGAGCTTTTACACTCTGATACGAGGTAGACAGTAGCCAGAAAGCTAACGTTAGCCAAAGACTAAGGCTTAAAGAGGACCTATTATGCTTATTTTCAGGTGCATACTTGTATTTTGGCTTTTCTACTAGAACATGTTTACATGCTTTAATGTTCAAAAAAACGCTTTAGTTTTCTCATACCGGCTGTGCTGCAGCACCTCTTTTCACCATCTGTCTGAAACGCTCTGTTAGAGCTCCTAGCCCCGCCCCTCCCGAAAAGCCAATTCTGCTCTGATTGGTCAGCTGGCCCACTGTTGTGATTGGTCAACCGAACCAAACTCTTCGGACTCCACTCTAGCTCCGCTCTGACTATCTTTGTTCGAGGGCGTGCCAAACTAGCCACTAGGCAAAGTGTGTTACTTAGTGACATCACCAGGACTTGAATCAAGGCATTTCAGGCAGTTCAGGAGCAGTGTTTCTGTGGGGGAGAGTAACTCAATATGGTGTGGACTTTGGACTTTGTAACTTTGCAGACCCTTTACATGCACAAAAAAATATATAACACACTAAAGGAAAGGGAAAGAGCACAAAACCATAATAGGTCCCCTTTAAAATTAAATTATTTCACTGGATATATGAAAATAAATACCTTTTCTTTCAATGTAGACAAAGAACCAACAGAATTCTCACGGACAGATTGTCATGAAACAAACAATATATGAAATATAATCATCTTTATTTTTGTTAAAGGTACAGTATATTATTTACGGAGCAGATCTGTGTGCTGCTGCAGGATACGTGATATTCCACCTTATTTGGACTTCAAATGTGACTTGCATTTTGCTGATTTGCGTTCCTGTCAATGAAAAGCTTTTCCATGTCCTCAAAGAGTTGCTTTGATCTGTCGTGGGGTAAACCATTCTAAAAAATGGACCAACCACCATTTCAAACATGAAACGTCGGAGGCCAGATGCGGAGGGTTTTGACGCTGCCCAGGCAGGTTTACTGATGCAAGGTGATGTGATCCCCTTGAGCTTAACACCAGTATGAGTCTGCTTCCTGTGTCAGCTCCTCGGACCTTCGCAGAGCAGCATCTGGTCCTGTTTAGCATCAACACTTGCAGCACTTCCATCAGCCGTATCAGACGGTCGGCTACCTCCAGGCTCGCCATCTTTATCAAATTTCCAATCAAGTCAAAGAAGAGAGCATTAAATGTGTCACAGGGAGAGTTCTTTTTTTGTTGTTTTGACTGCAGTCTTCCTCGGTCTGGCAAACTGCATTACAGACTGTACTTGTGTGCATTGTTTTAAGAGTTCTTGGCCATACTACACTAACTTCCCTTCTGTTGTGGTACAGTGCTCAAGTTGCCAAGGCAAACATTGGTTTGTGCTGTCAGCCATCAGACTGGCAAAACACTAATGCACACTGCTATTCGGTTATTTTGTGGTTTGTGTGCGGAAATGTCATTGTCTTGTGTTCTGTTGCGCTGCAGGTCAGTTACTCACTGGGAGTATAATGACGACTGAACTGACCTGAGAGACTGCAACGAGGTATACTGACTGTGGCCCAAAAATGTCTCTTTGGTTTAGTCTGACCTGACACGTTTCACCGCAGGTCACAGCGCTGATGAGTCGGAGGCAGCAGGAGCAGAAAAAAAGAGCCGAGAGATGGGTTCCAAAATTCCTCTGCCCTTGACTGCGTACTCTGTCAGCGTTGATTCGTTCTGTCATGCTAACTCGTCTCATGACGTAAATCTCCAAAGGACGACTGCGTTGCTGTTCTTTCTCAGACGCAACCTGGCTCGTGTCCTCGCTGACTTTATGGCTGCCACTGGGAAGTATAGACGAAGGCTGCTGTGTTTAGTATTTCGTAATATGAAAAGCTGTGTTTAAGATGCTGGCCTTATGACATGTCTTTCCTATATGAATGCAAAAAACAAGCCACATTCTTCATGAGCTGAACAGCCGCATTTAGCAGGAAACCCTTTGTAGGGTTTGAGAGGCTTAATCAAAGAAGATTTGGTGCTGTTACTTCACCGAGACTCGTACATATTAGGCATCCAGGTCAACATCGAGCTCCAGCCACCTCCCCTGAGCAGCTCGCATGTGAGCTGAGATTGGACAGAGCAAAAGACAGCTAAATTAGACCCTGCAGATAGCGGTGGAGGGACTTTCCTCTCAGAATCAGCGGGGGAAATGAGGAGTCAGAGAATCAGATGGAGTAGATTAGCGGTCCAGAAGCCAGTGCGGCCGGGGGAAAAAATGTGCCTCTGATGATAATGAGTCTAACAGGGCATCCACTACACCCTCACCGCCGCTCTGCTTCCCTCGTGATGTTGCAGCAAAGGTATTGACCAAGGCGGGCTTTAACCAAAACTATATCCTACAGGAGTCGTGTTGTCGCTGCCGCTGTGTGTATTTCCGTCCCAGAGGTACACTACAAACAGCGGAGCTCAAAGACGTCTTGTGCATCACTCAGAATCAAACGGCATGTGCCCGACACCATCCAGGCTTTGTTTACACATCAGAGAGTCTCCTATCAAGATGGAGGAAGGTGAAAAAAGAAAAAAAACACAATGTAAAGTGGAGCTTATCAGCAAACGGGCTGTGATTGTGACAGAGCTCGTTCTCGTCTGTCCTGGAAAGCTCTCAAAATAAACAACTACTGACCTAAAAGCATTCTCCCTGCCATCACCAGACATCACATGGCACGACCCAGCAGAAGTCCACAAACCACTAAATTACATACATAATATTCCCTCGGCCGGACTGTTGAATGTGAATGTGTTGTAAGTGAAAAATCAGCGAAATGTTGAGAGCCTTAGACAAGCCGGCACCAAATAATTGAACGTCACGACTCAATTAAAAGTCATGTCAGTGTAGGTTAGCAGCCGAGCAGCAAACTTTGAACGTACAGTAAAAGCAAAAGAACATCTGGATGGACCACTTTGTCTCGTTAACATGGATTCTCCGCACAGGTCCCGGCTTCGTGTTGTTATTTACAAGTCGAACAAGTATTGCACAAGCCAGCGTGAGAGCGCAAGCCCCATAATTGCACAAACCACTGGAAGAGGAAATGTAATCATATACAAAATACAAATTATGGCCCAATAAAGATTAGGTAACAGCATGAACGTATTAAAGTGCTGTGAAAACGGAAGGATTAGCGCAATTACGCTCATTACACAACATCCATCTCTCTGACCTGAGTCTGGGCTGAAAAACACTGAGAACAGGAAGGCGGAATCCATAAAAGTGGAGGAGGGAAAAAGGGAGGATTGCGAGGAATGCTGGAATCTCTTAATGCACACATCCAGGTCGGAGGCAGAAAATAGCGACATGTCTGAACAGCAATGTTGGAGGAATCCTTGAGTGGAGCTAAAGACACCAGTCGCCATAGAACTCCCTCTTGCTGCAGGGCTGCTATAAAACGATATAAGTGACACCGACGAACACAATGGAAAAATGTCAAGTGAGAAGATAATGTTTTTCAAAAGGGGAACATCCGCCTCATGAGTCAACTAACACGCTCTCAATCTTATCTGGGCCAGGTTACTCAATGAGCAACCTCTCAGATGATGAGGAGGCTCGGAAAATTAAAAAAAAAAAACTACCCTGGCGTGGAGCCAGCTATTTGTTGTTTCTTCAAATTAAAATCAGTTCTGCACAGTTAAACAACAGGGAAACCTTCCCAATCAGCGATGATAATGACAAAACATTATCCTCTATTTACTTTTGGAACTTTGAATGCTAATTGCAACACTGGTTACGTGATCATCCATGCGAGTCGAAGCTTCTGAACACCTTGAATTTAAAGGGGACCTATTGTGCTTATTCCTTTAGTACGTTATATATAGTTGTTTGTGCGTGTAAAAGGTCGGCAAAGTTACAAAGCCGGACGGAGTTACTCTTCCCCACAGAAACACTGCTCCTGAACTGCCTGAAATGCCTTGCTTTAAGTCCCGCCTTTTCTTCCGTAACATGGTGATGTCACCAAGTAACACATTTGCATAATAGAGTGCTACAGGAATGAGTCCTAAAACCCGGGAATGAGTTAGCATTTTAGCATTTCCGGATTTTTTGATGCGTAAGAGACAAGCTTAAGAGATTTTAACGTTTTGTTCTACGACATAAAATAGCAAATACCTTACTCGTGAATTTTGAAGCCTTTTTCTGTCTTAAAAAGGGCGGTTGCTAACAAGTGGCTAAATGAGACTACTAAACGTCACAACGCCGACTCGTCCGCCTTTACAGCCTCGTTGTGTATACTCGCGTTCATGCGACAGTGGTGTAGTTTGTTTATAGCCTAACGTTAGCTTTTTACTTCTGGCGATTGCATTCACACTTCAAAAATCATAATAGCAAAACCTGTAAGTATTATAAACGTTTGTTCGCCAGAGAGCTTATTTTATGCAATAATCCAAAACCCAATGTTAAATTCCTATTGACTTATTGTCGAAGGAACCCAGGGCGATGCTAACTTCTTGGTTGGCCTACAAAAATTTGTCATCCCTGGAGCACGCTATACCTGCCAAACGGCTAATTTGGCACGCCCGCAGACAAAACTAGTTAGTCCAAAGAGTTTGGTTCGGTTGACCAATCACAACAGTGACCAATCAGAGCAGACTGGGCTTTTCCAGGAGGGCGAGCAGGAGCTCAAACAAAGCGTTTCAGACAGAGGGTGAAAAGAGGTGCCGCAGCACAGCCGGTATGAGAAAAATAAAGTGTTTTTTGAACATTAAAGCATGTAAACATGTTCTAGTAGAAACCCAAAATACAAGTATGCACCTGAAA
>CAKALU010063657.1:0-30243 GCA_916700995.1 Hozukius guyotensis | reverse complement strand
TAAGTCCCGCCTTTTCTTCCGTAACATGGTGATGTCACCAAGTAACACATTTGCATAATAGAATGCTACAGGAATGAGTCCTAAAACCCGGGAATGAGTTAGCATTTTAGCACTTCCGGTTCCGTTGTCTCGAAGTCAATGGATTTTTTGATGCGTAAGAGACAAGCTTAAGAGATTTTAACGTTTTGTTCTACGACATAAAATACGTCAGTAAATACCTCACTCTGGAATTTTCGCCTTTACAGCCTCGTTGTGTATACTCACGCTCATGCGACCGTGATGTAGTTTGTCTATTGCCTAACGTTAGCTTTTTACCTCTGGCGATTGCATTTACGCTTCCAAAAGCATAATAGTGGTGTTCATTTGTGGAGATTATTTTATGGAACAAAACCTGTAAGTATTATAAACGTTTGTTCGCCAGAGAGCTTATGTTCTGCAATTACTTCAAAACCCAATTGACAAATCCTATTGACTTTTTGTCGAGGGAACCCAGGGTGATGCTAACTTCCTGGTTGGCCTACAAAAATAAGTCATCCCTGGAGCACTCTATACCTGCCTAGCGGCTAGTTTGGCACGCCCTCAAACAAAGCCAGTTAGACCGGAGCTGGAGCGGAGTCAAAAGAGTTTGGTTCGGCTGACCAATCAGAGCAGACTGGGCTTTTCCGGGAGGGCGGGGCAGCAGCTCAAACAGAGTGTTTCAGACAGAGGGTGAAAACAGGTGCTGCAGCCGGTATAATAAAAATAAAGCGTTTTTTGAACATTAAAGCATGTAAACATGTTCTAGTAGAAACCCAAAATACAAGTATGCACCTGAAAATGAGCACAATAGGTCCTCTTTCAGCAAACTCCTTCGCTGCCGTCGCTTTCAAAAAGCTTTATATAAAACTCGACTCCATTTGGGCGGATGTTGATGGGGTGATGACGACCGTCGTTATGATGATAATTAGAGAGGCGACAGAGGTGGCGATGAAGGCGGTGGTGGCGATTACAAGGGCTGATTGGGATAATGAGGACGATAATGATGATAACAATTATTACAACAATTAGCCGATAGAAAGAGACAGGCGTGTTTTCGCATGACCTCATCTTGTTAACGCCTCATTAGGGAATATTCAGGTTACGCTCAATTGTGTCAGGGCAATTATTTTGAAAGGTTATACACACATAACGAACTGAGTACATGTGGACACAGATACAGATGCTGCTCAATAGAGGCTCGTGTGTGTTTGACGGACCAGGAAAGGATCACGAAGTCAGCTCACAATCTGTATGACTTCCCGTTATTTGGCGCATGCAGAGGCACCATGGCAGATTTCTACGAGCAGAAGTCAGCCATCGTGCCAAAACAAAAGAACTGGCTTCCGCGACTTAATTTAAAATGTGTGATGAGCGAACAATTTGTCTCTAAGTGGATCTCATGCTGCTGCCTTTAATCACAACTCCTCAAACTACATTTCCATTCCTCTCTCTGTCTCTCGCTCTCTCTCTCCCGCTCTCTCTCTCTGGCCCTGTGAGATGACAAACCTGTTTTAAATGGTCAAGTTAAACAGCAATGAACCGACTGAAAAAAAAACGATGTCCTTCCTGAATGTGCAGCTGAATCGCTGGAACAGGAGGACGCTGTAGCTGGTTTTTATGTTTTGACCCTCTCTCAGGCTGAGGCATTTAAGCTCACGCACATCCTTCAGAAGTTCAAGGGGAGAAAAAGTGAAAGGAAATCTGAACACATGACCCTCTTAAAAGATACGCCTCAACTGGCCTTTTGTATTGGCTTCGCTTGACAGACACCAGGTGCAGAAAGAAAAATTCTTAGGGAAGAAGGGGGGGTGGGGGGGCTCCATTGGATTTAAAAGGCTCTGAGATGGGTTTCACATTAAAAGACATCATCGATCATATCAGACATTTGGAGAAAAGTATGCAAATCACATAACATCACGCAAAAAAGAGACACTATGTTTTATAAGAACAGACAAGCAACTGAAGAAACTATATTTGATAAATGGTTCTTAAAGTTAAACTGAAATAAAATGCTTTTTTTTTTTTTGCTCATTTGGTAAGAAATGTAATAACCAAAAATACATTTTAATTTTATTTGTTTTTCTGCAGTGATAGCACCCCAACATTAGTGTTCTCCAGGGGGCGGAAGGAAATGTATAGGTAGGCTACAGGTAATTTGTTTGGTGCAATATCTGTGTTATCCAGGTTAACCAGCTTGGGGGCTGACGTTGTTGCTTAGCCATCTGTGATTTCTACATCTCCGTGACTCCATAGATTACTCCATGGCTTGATTCGAATCATTCGAGTTTTGACAGTCCGGTCATTTGAAATCAACACAAATGGACCCACGAACGGGAGACAGCTAACGTTAGCTAGATCTCTTTAACACAGCACTGAATGTGTCAATAACTCGGGATGGATTTTGAAATAACATGAATAATAAGTAATGTCTAATGGGAATTGGTACTACCATTAGCAATCTAGATTAACTAGCTTCCACTTTTCGAGTGGACGCCAGTAAGCATAGCTTTCTAGCTTCCACTCTTGAGTAGAAACTAGTTAGCCCCAGCAAAGTTGACAGCAAGACGGGTATTCCCAAATGTTGAATGTTGTAAAGGGACAGACATCTTAAATGCTTATAGGCAGTGGAGGTATATGATTATGACATCAAGTCAGCAGTGCATCACAGAAGTTGACAGCTCGTCTTCTAGCAACACTGGCACTCAAATATCCGTCAACCGCTGTCATGGGGAAAAGCCAACCGGAGGCCTGAAGCTTCTACACTGTTTCCACAAATGTATCCAAAAATGGTTTTATCCTCTTTTAAAAAAAATGTAATGCACAATAGCTGCATTATCATTATAAATTACTAGTGCAGTGCAGTGCAGTAGTGGGGCATAGCCATTTAGAGCGTGGACCCGTTTGGAGTGGGCCAATTGTTTAGCCCCCCGGGAGTGCTGCTTGCAGCGTTCATGATAACAGGGAAGTGAAGAAGAGTTTGGTTGTAACGTTAGTATATCCAGCATCCTGCAGCAAATGTGAACTGCAGTCAATGAGCCGTGGCCTGTAAAGACTCGACTCAGTCCACAGAGCCCCGAAGCCCACCTGCTGCACAGAGCGCCGTTCGCTTGTTTATTCAAAGTTTATGAATATTGGACCTGTCTGTTGCGTGTCCAAATTGCACCAACTTTGACACTGCACATCCTTGGGTTACCAGCTATACACCTGACAAGTAATAAGTAGATCAGATGAATGGCTGTTGGGATATGTGAAGGACACACACACACACATACTCACAAACAGACAAACAGATAATACTTGCTTTATAGTTCCTAAAAGAAGTTAGGAGTTAGACTTAAAAAGGATTTTCAGCGTGAACATACAAAAACATGAGCTAGAAGATGTGCACAAATATTCAGACACCCACACACACACACACACTCCGAAGCGAAAAAGAAAGACAGGCTCTAATAGGAGATAATGGATTCTGGGTCAACACCTGGTAATCCTTACATCAGTGAAGGGGAGGGCCTTGACATTTTCCAGAAAGTGCCATACAACATGCCTATAATAAGAAGGTCAACTATATTTCAAATCGGGGCAGGCTGGACCAAAGAAAGCACACAAACAAGAATATGTGAAGCCTTTAGATTTGAGATTGAAAAACGAACACATTACTCCGTATAATATCGAAGGCAACGCTGTAAAGAAGGAATAACTTGTGAAATCAAATTGCGTGTTTTCATCTGCGGCGGCCACAGCCTCTGTTGGAAATGTTGAATGGATCTTTTTAATCACTGGGTTGGTGATTTGAACTTTCTAACCAGATAATCTTGTTTTGGCAATGGCAGTAAAATGTTCTGCCTCGGCTGCATTTATAGGCTGGCTTTTGGTTGTGTTTGTGTGCGTGCGCGCATGCACGTGTGCAACCACAGTCATTAAATGAAATAGCATATGTAGTCGATGTTACAGATGATTTCTCTATTTAAAGATGTGTATGAGGATATGGCTGAGTTGACCCAAAAGAACTTTTTTCCTTCGGGATGGTCTGTTCTATGTTCAGAGACAGCAAATTTTGGTTCAATTCCTTTGTAGGCAAATTGAAAATCCCAGTGTAACTCTGATGCCAAATTAGAGCAAACAAGCTTCAAAGGACAGAGAGCTAGTCATCTCAGCCAGTAGTGTTATTTTCAGTCCCCGGCCCAATCTGATTGGCTGTGATACGGGCGGGAGAGAGTGAGGGGCCAGGGATGATAGAGGACTCCTGTGTTCTTTGCTGCGAGTCTGGCAACACAATAACGCCCCCTGCTGTCTGACCGATCCCACCCCCCACCCACCCCACATACACACACACACACACATCACACACACACACCCTGCTGTTCAAGCCCCCCAGCCTGGCTACTGAGCGTCTCGCCTGGCGTGGTGTGCGACCTCAGGACTCAGCCGCTCTCCTCTTCATGTAAGACCCATCACAATAATGAACTCCCCGACCCCTCGACCCCTTTTCCTCACCACACAGACTCTCACGAAAAAAAAAAAAAAAAAAAACTCGCCAGAGCTGTGCATTCCTCACGGTTTGGCTCGGAGAGAAAAAAAGAAACCCTCCGAACCACATCTGGTTTTGCTTTGCTGAGATCTCTCCCCACATTCAATTGGGTCTTAAAAATACGGTTTCAAGTAATAAATGGAGGGTTGTGCTGCTTATTTGTACACTGTATGATGAAATTACAAGGGCTGTAATTGGTTACTTCCATAATTGCGTTGAAAGTAATTTATGTACTGCCGTAGGGAGGCCAAATGAGATAAACTGAGATGATAATAGCAGTGCAATAAGTAAACATTTATTGGATCTTCTCTGTGGATCCTGTCATTTAAGCTCCAGGAACATTTGTGCAAGCAAGCACTGATGGAATTGGTTAGGGCGGTGGCATGCTGGAGCGTGTGCATGTGTGTGTGTGTGTGTGTGAGACACTGACTCGTACTATTATTAGAGAGCCACTGGAGGGCAGTGAAAGTACTATGTGTGGCCAGCAGGATCATCACTGTTCAAGTATGT
Source organism: Hozukius guyotensis (assembly GCA_916700995.1). Lineage (NCBI taxonomy): Eukaryota > Metazoa > Chordata > Actinopteri > Perciformes > Sebastidae > Hozukius > Hozukius guyotensis. Next base: position 25,187 of record CAKALU010063657.1, on the reverse strand, counting down.
GCATGTAAGCCCGGTAAACAATCAGCAGGGTGTGAAAGAGAGGTCACGCATCATTGGCTTATAAACACAAACATGGAGCTCTGCCTTGTCTCCTTCTCTGTGCTTTCCCATGACCTGCTGCCGTGCAAATACAGGAGGGACTGCAGAGCAATCGCTGGAAATATTCAAACTGTGATGGACACATATGAAATTGGCTGTGAGACTTTGTTGTTTGTGCCTGTGATACAGCATGTGATGTGCAGAAGAAAAAAGGGTTCAGCGCTACAAAAGCTTTCCGAGCTGAGAGTGAACGTTATGGCCGCGCCTGTACAATAATAACAGCTTGTTGCCGCCGTTTCTCCGGGGACCAGTTTCTTTTGTATGGAAATTAACTGAGACAACTGTAGAAGGAAATAATCCCGCTGTAGTAATAACAACATAATGGAGCCATGGAAGTTAAACAGACGTGCGGTATACAATGCCGCTGTTGAATATATCTTTCATCAGGCCCTGTATTGCCCGTCCAGACTTTCCACTGATTGGCAGTCACACAAAACAGTTTTTGGGTAACGGCAGTAATTGTATTGTTAAAAACCCACCAACAGGCTGCAGCTCTCCATGCAAGAATGATCTGTCTTATAATGGAGAATATCACAAAGTGTGCCAAATGACCGTTTACAATGCCACCACGTTTTGATGTGAAACTCTCAATCTGAGGACCGAATAAGAGAATCTTTTTGAAATCGAGGGCGTTTTGGGTGCCGGATCACATTCCACACAGTTGACTACACTGCTTCCCGAGAGGACAAAGGCAGCCCCATTGTATTAAAAATTCAAGGCCGGTGAGGTGAAATTGCATTTGGAGTCAGGGCGCGCGGCGGCAGGAGAACCCGTGGGTTGCTGGGTAAACTGGATTTACGTTTGGAACCTTAACAGTTAAAGCTTAAGCCTGCTCTTCAAAAGGAAAGAGTGTCTTTTTAGTGCAAATCACAGCACACCGCTCAGCGGCTCAGCGGCTCAGGTCACGTGCCGACATCTCGCATTATAGGTCACACATGGAACGACCTCAACTTTCACGAAAATCTCACTCTGACAGCGGCGGACAGCTGATCAAGTTGACACCATTTTTTTCCCTTTCCGGCTGTCATTCACCTGTTTATTCGCATTACATCAGTGGGCAACCCCCTGTGGGACCGCATCATAAAGTTGACAGGTAGCATCGCTGTTCTCCTCCAGCCTTCGGCTAACCTTGCACATTCCCACCCTGAAAACACTGTTTGCATTGATTGCTTTTGTGATATCCTACAAAAACCCCAAATGTCCTTCAAAGTAGCTTGGCTTTTTTATTGTTTGCTATTGCGATGCAGATCACCGCAGAGCACCCTGCCCAAGCAATGACCCATTAAAGATGTGAGAGGATCCATCTGGCAAGTGGGGTATTGGGAAAAGATTTTCAAAAACTCTCAATCTGGTTATGTAAAGGCACACGCAGCGATGCTTTCGGGTCATCGTAGCAAGCGTGGCTGCAGTGCAATCTAATGTGGATCCTAATAACACCCTGGTGCCCTTGAGGTAGAGGCAAATGACAAGCATGCTGCAATTCAGAGGATTATTACTATTCATATTACTAAGGTCCCACTTATGGGAAAACATGCATTTTTCTTTGGTGAAATTCTATCACAGACACAATCAAATATGAACTGATGGTGGTAACGGTGTGAGTTTCTGTCTCACACACAGGAGTCATTGTGCCATGCTATGTGTATCATAAAGAGAACGCGGCGAGATCAACAACAACGGATTGACAATGGTGCCAAGAGGATATCTCAGGGCCAATTTGCTGAAGAAAGATCCGGCATCTGAGCAGCTGATCCCTTCAGATACTGTGAGCACAAAGCTCATTTTCAGCTCCTTACAAAGATATTCCGCCCGCCCAGGCTTTGTGTTTTTCCGCATTACCTTCCCAAGGTCATTGGGGGGAAACCGTCGGCATTCAGTTTACAACTAACAGGTTTAATAAGACGATCTGAAATCCATACTTAGTTACGGAGGAATACGAGGCAGATGAAATACTGTACTGTGTGTGCGGAGAGGTGTTTACATTCTCGAGAGGAGAGAAGTTGTTTTGCAGATATTGTAGTAAATCATACATATTCTAGTAATCCATTATGTCATAAAACATTTCTCTTTTTTTTTTTACAATGAAACATCTATGCATGCAAAAAATCTGCAGGTTGCATATATTTATGCACTCTCAATTTCTCAACATCAAAATAAGGTAGAAAAATTAATAAAAGGAGAGGTTGAAATTATGTTATTTTTACATATTTTCTAAAGCAGCTATGTCCTGTGATTTGATATGTCATGGAAAGTAACAACTTTACCAGGATCTACTAAGCTACAGCAACGTAAGCCAAAATATTTTAAGTGGAAATGCTTTAATTTACAAATCCAACTGAAATGAGAAGCACTGTTGACAGATGTGTCATGTTGAGGACGGACTCACAAGCCTTCAGTTTGTCAGAGATTGAAATTAGTGTATAAATGTAAAGTCTTTAAAGTATCAAACACTGACCTCCTGGCTTGAAAGGTGGCTGTGAAAAGGTTTAGTTTTCCTGTTCACAAACAACAGAAGATTGCGGTCAGCGAGCTTTCCTGTCAGCGACAATGGATTTAATTAGCTACAAGTTTTCTACAACTACTCCTGCAGCATAATCCACTTCTCCACTGTCCATCTGTATTATCAGTATGTTCCAAATGGTCATTGTTTTGCCAAATTCAGTTACATCACCCTCCTCAACGCTCTGTAGTGTATGTAGCCATATTTTAGCTAAGTGATGATAATTGCAACATACTGAGCATACGGATGAAAAGACAAGTGGATTGTGCTGCAGCAGAAGTTTGAGAAGTTTTTGTGGACATTTTAAAACTCATGTCTGCTGGGAAGATTTGTAGTCAACATGGGCTTCGTCCGCCAACTGTTGAAAGTTACTCTACTCTACTGACATTTGTAATAACACAAATTACCAAAAATCGTTTCTTGGAACATTACGGAACATGTGGAGTACTAAGTTTTTAAAAACAATCTGATATTGTTGCTTATTCATTATATCTGCTTTTAGTGGCCCATAATGAACACCATTTCCCATAATCCAAAAGTCTAAAAAATGACTTCAGAATGCTACATTCATGTGGTGTCTGAATAATCTTCTAGAAAATCGAGGTCTCGTCTATTTTTTACGCGAGCCGCGTGCGGTTCACAGCAACAACAGACAGTTAAAGTGATCTACTGACTGTGTATTGACATCATATCAGCAACATAACTACAGTTCCGATGTCTCTATCTGTAGAAAATGTTATAAAGTAAAGACTTTTTTTTAAATCAACACTCCCTGCTTTCATTCAAAATAAAAGCCCTCAAGCGTTTTTTCTGGGGACAGAATTCCTTCATTTGTTAACATAAGGCTTTTTATTCTGAAATATGTGCCGGACAGTGTTGTAGAACATGCAGTGACTTGGAGAGCTCCATGAATAAATAACGTATGGGGTTTTAATTGTGGATTATTACTATTATACAAATTACAAATTACCACACGTTTCCTAACCTTTCTGTGTCTAAAATAAATATAAATAACATTTATAATGAAATTAAATGGCAATTATGAAAGGCAAACTATGTAGAAAGAAAGGGCTGACAGCAGCAGCTGCAGCAGCAGAAACGCAGCTGAAACGCAGCTGGTGTGAACACCCGATGCGTGGCTCACGTAGACACCACGCGACGTAGCCTCCACGTGCTCCCGACGTTCCGAGTGTGGACGAAGCGCCACTCTGGATATGGGACTCCGAGGAGCACGTGAATGCAGCAGAAGAGAGCATTGGTGGATGTCGTAGATATGGACAAAACCATCATGGGAGCTGTAGTTTTTTTGTATACTAACAAAATGAATCATTGTTTAACTTTTAAATCACAAAGGTTTCAAATTCTAATAGCAAGTGCTGCATTGTCTTTGACTGATGAAAGAAATTGTTAATGAGAGATTGCATGAGTTACAGAGGCCAGTGGAACAGAAGCTCGTCCGGACGTGACGCCGTTACTTCAGCTCTCTAATCAAGCCAACTACAGCTGCTGCTCTCTCCAGGAAGACCCCGCTAACTGCTAACTTTTTACAGCCACAAATCCTTCTCGAGCCTACAGATGGTGAGTGTTTTTAAACTCAACAGATCAATTCTAGACATAAAACCTCCCTCCGTGCTTTTATCCTCAGATATATTCTCTAACGTTAAGCTTGTGTACTGGGTACATACATGTGTTTACACAGGCAGTGAGAGACCTACAGTGGATGATGTGTAGTTTCCACCTTTGAAGTGCCATGCTTCATCCCCGGCGCCCCCCTGGAGAATACCGTGTTGAAACTAATGAAAAGGGAGAAAACGAAGTGAGTTGTGCTAAGCGTTCGTAGTATGATGAGCGTCTGTCATGCATATACATGAGAAATCACACTAACTGGATAGGATATGCATGAGACACTGTGAGGCACACTGACCACACAGAAACCCAAGCGTTGAGGCCAGATGATGGTTTATGGTCGAGCTTCCTGTTTTACGTTTTATCTCAGATTGCTTTCAACAGAGCCTCTCCTGGGCTGTGCCATGCATCTGCCATGCTATCAATCTCCCGTCTTCATAACCAGTGGCAGTGTTAGGGGCTGTCTGCAAGATGAGCACAGAGGCTCAATGGAATAAAGCTGTGAATTTGTATGTGGCTGAGTGGGTGTGTTTGGCTACGTTCGGCTCAGTTTTGAATCGCTGCTTATATCTGATGTTCTTGGATCGCTGTCCCAGTCTATTCTAGGATGCATCTGATACCAATATGAGCTGACAGCGATGTGGAGAAGATGACAGACAAAAGATGACATATTTGTATTTGTACTTACACATCTCTTGCTTGTTTGAACACATTTTTGGTTAATCTTCAACCTTGGACTCAACTGAGGCATCCCCCCAGATACTCAAACAGGTATTTGACTTTGCTGCATATGTGTATATTAAAATTTTACTCATCATCACCTGACAGATTCTGATTTAAGTGACCAAATACAAGCTTTGCAGACTGAAAGCCCCAGAAATTGATTTTTACCACATTTTATGCAGATCAGATCTGCTCATTATTTGTAGTGTTCATTTTTCTCCATAAATAAATCAGAAGGTTTCCTGGTGAATTTATTTTAATTATTTAAAAAAAAAAGAATGAAAATGAGATTTAAAAAAAAAAAAAAAAAAAATCAATAATACAAAAACCTGGCTATCAAATATTTCAAAATACCCTTCAGGGTGTTTTCATGCCTCATTTTTATATTCAATTAAAGGTGAAGTCAGTGATTCTAATCCAATACACTTTTTTGTCTCCTCTGTTCTGTGTGTGCACTGAAAAAAAAAATCCGGTGTTCATACACAGCTCGGCTCTGTAAATGGGAAATCAGGACAAGGGGGTTGACGTTTAAAGACAAAGGCAGTGGGAGTGAGAGGGACAGTAAATATAGCACATGCTAATTTTCTGAACGAGCAATGATAGAAGGGGGGTATTTGTTTGGGTGTTGAGTTCAAATCAGTGTCCGAAATGAATTTTTTGACTCACTGGTAAATCCACTGTCCAAACATATTTTTTACCAAAATAATAAATAGTTTTTTGTATCACATATACGTCTGTTTCTGTACATTTCATTGAATTAATAAGGTATTATGTTGAATACAAACTTAGAGAAGAGGCCAGCAAAATAATTTAAATATATTGATGGTTTATCAATTTAAGCCTTAACACTAGGCTTGGGTGGTATCTATTTTTTTTTATACCTTCCTGACGTTTCACTGGGTATAGGCTACTATACTGTATATGATCTGTGTGAAAAAAAAAAGCTGAGCAAAAGTCGGTGGAGTGGCTTGTCACTAAAATGAGAATAGCTGGTCCATCTTAACGGTCATAATGGTTGATGTCGCTAACTTTGGGGCTAACCCCCTTCACTTTAATCAGCAGGTAGCAAGAAAGTCAAGGGAACTTGGCTCGTGTCTTGAGGAGTTGTAGCATTTATTCACCGACAGTGTGAACTGTACACACGCACACTGCGCTGCTACGTGTATTAACATTAACTATAACATTACTGCTAATTCCATACTCGGCGTCAGTCACACGCTCGCTCCCTCTCTCTCAACCGTACACTCGTTAACGTTGCAAAACACTAGCTGACAGAAACCCGTCTCGTCTCGTCTTCACCCCAAAAAACACATGAACTCTCTAGTAAACGAATACAATGTGTGACATGCGCCCGTTCCCCCATCCCACCTCTACTGAAATTATATGTCTGCATACTCGCTAAAGTTAAGCACACGGTGTGTGTGTGTGTCGAACTCCAACAAACCTAATTTAGTAGTTTTATTGCCTAAACCCAAAGCAGTTGTTTCTTGTGAAGACGGAAGTTTATTTTGAAAACACTGTATCCATGTAACGAGCAGAAATTGATACGTGTTGCTGGACATACGTAGGAAAACTTTTAGTAAGAAATATACGAACCGTTGTACAGTGAAATGCACTGATCTTTGTCTGTTTGCAGCAGGAAACACAACAACATTTGGATATAAACTCCAGATAAAATTTGTTTGAAATCAAAATGCACCTTTTAAAAAAAAAATATTTTTCTGTAAAAAATGGTGCAAACCAAAAAGCCTTCCATATAATAATGCAACGCTGAGCAGGTTGGCTTCATTCACACCCAGCAGAAATCATTAGATCAGTGTCATCATGTCAGATAGAAAATACTGTGACTAAATAACACTGTTTTCCACAGCGTGAATGCAGTCTTTATTGGAATGCCAGCGTGTGCAGGTGTGTGTACGGTGCACACATTTCAATAACAGAATACGACCGCCCCTGCCTTTACGCCTGACGAAGTAAAAAGCACAGAAATGTAGGGCATAGCTCTTAACCCTTTTGACAAGCTGAGTTAGCGAACATCAAACTGGCTGTGCTTTGGCACAGTTATTGAGCAAATGTGAGGACGGAGCTCCTCCCCTATCTTTTGAAGTGTCCAAATTATGACAGAGGGAGAAAAAAAAAGCCCTCCCAGGCCTGGTCTGATAAAGCAAGATTGAAATCTTATCGATTTTCGGGTTATTCGAAAGCGGATATAAAATATCCAGAGCGGAGAGGACTCGGGGAGTGCTGAGCACAGTTGGTTGAGACACTGGATTCCTTCCTACTCTTGTCACAGCATCCTTCTGTGCCCCGGGCCTCCTATCGCCACGCACTGTGGTGCCGGCAGTTAGTGCGACAGCTGGTCTCCATGCTTGCCTCCACACTCTGTCCCAGAACACCCAGCTACTACGGTCTCTCATCAAGTCCTCTGAGCCAATCCGGGCTTTCATTTCCTGACAGCTGACAGCTGATGTGCCTCTACAGATGCTAGTTTAAATCATTCATATGGCTCTCCGCTGCTGAAGATACATCATGCTCCTGGGAAGCACTGAGATGTCTTTTCCACTCATTTTTTTTGTTGTTTTGTTTGTGGATTGGACCTTACCTAGTTCATTAGTCAGACAGTGGGGGTATTTTCAGATTGGGACTGCTTCCATCAGCTGTAATGCAGATATGACACAGCGCCCATAAGCCTGATGAAGCCATGGCTCATAGCAGTAGGCTGCAGAGGCTCAGGGAGACTTCCTACTGCGGAGTCACGGGGCTTTGGTAGTTTCCACTTGATTAAGCCCGACTCAATGCACTCGGCTCTCGCTTTAATTTAAAAATTGCACGGGGAAAAAAAAATGTAATGAGAAAGTCAAATTCATAGATATGATGTAATTGACTTTGCTGAACATCTAGGAATCCGAAGGAGTTTGATTAGTGGAACCTAATCATAGTTTAATTAGTGGACTTAGACCAGATACAGCTTCCACAGAGGATCCTACGGAGCAGCGGATCAAGAAGGCGGCGGCGGCGGCAACAGACAGTGATTGAGATGTCATTTATGTTAACATCTCATCGTGCTGCAGCTCTCCATCTCCTCTTTGCACTGATTTCATCTACTCTCCATTCTCAGATTTGTATTCACCATCGCACCCTCTTCCTTGATTGCAAGCTGCTCCACTAATAGAGTACATTGTATCTCAAGCGGCTGCTGACAGCCAAAGAAAGCTCTCAGCCTTATACTTATCTTGTCAGGGTTTTTCCGCTCCATCTTTACCTCATGTTTGTTATATACCAGAACGCCTTTCAAGGTATCCTGGAAGGGAAGGCCTTCTGCAGCATCATCTGCTGCTGTCTGGCCATCTCGCTCCTCTTTTTTATCCGCTGATGTTTTCTCGTTTCTCACAAGGAGTATTTGTACTTTTTGTACAATTTTTCCTCAAATAATATAGTTTTCTGCATGGCAATTTTACTTTGAATTGGAATTGCATTGCAGGAAAATGAAAGGTCCTTGGCTGGATTCATGCCCAGGATTTTGCAGTTACATAAAGAGTTCATGCCTGAGACCACTGGACCACCAGAACTCACCCTTTGTGTGACATTTTAACTTGTATTAATGTTATTATCCACAGGGAGGGACTGCGAAAGGTCCGCAACAACAAACTCTGCTTCAGGTGTTTTGAAGGCGTCTTTTCCCCACATGATTTCTGCTAATTTACATCTGTGCCATGTGTCGGCCTCGCTTTCATCCGCAACACGACACCGTTGATCTATGTCACGGCGGGTGTGGATAGATTTTCCCTTCCATTTTCTCCTTTGTGATTGTACACAAGCCACCGATAGCTAATTCCGAGCCCAGTGAGGTGCAACGGTGCACCGCTGCTACCCAGTTAACAAGGTTATTGATTTGGAAACCACCCTCTAAGTATGGTCGCTCCTCAAAAAAACACACTAATTGCTATTTATTCCTTACTTTAATGTGGCATAGTGGCTGATAATCCTTACAAGATCCAGCAGACTACTTTAAACTCGGCACATCAAAGCGAGGAGAATATGTTAAGAGGGATACTTTGATGAAAAATAATACCTCAAACAAACACAGCTCGCTCCTATTCCCTTCTCAAACAACGGACCACCTGTGCCTCCTCGAGGAAGAGGAAGACGCGGCGCCGCGGCGAGAAAATGAATCTCCCAGTGACGGGAGAGCACCCGTGTGTTTTCTAGTTCTCTCTGCTGAATTTGAGGCAGCCCAACAAGTATGTCCCACATACACAGAGCAACAATCATTTATCTGCGTGCTTCTAACAAGACATCATAAATCTCAACCCTATAGCCGCTTCACAAGACAACACCCCAATAGAGTGGCATCCTCCCTGGCGCTCCCTCCTCCCCTCGCATTAATCTATCTGTGTGCATGCACCCCGGGTCATCCATTAACCGTCCCAGTCTCCCCCTTTTTTACGCTGGCAGGCCTCTCAGACAGTCAACATCAAGCTCTCAAAAACACGGGCACGTACTTCAAGGTTCCATCAGTTGTGGGACCACCAAAGATGCGAGCGCGGGGTGTATAATCGAGAACGGGAATGAGCCTTCAGGTGATTAATCCATAGGCACCCTGCTTCTTCCAGATGGCATTTCACCGGGGGGACGTGCATTAAAGTCTATGGACCTTGCTGTTACTGCCACCGGTCTATCGCCGCCTCCTCGGTTAAAGCCGCCCGTCGAGATCCATTCACCCCTTGCCCCCCGTGATGTCACTCCCGCCCACTCCATCCATACAGATTTATGCTTGTGCACATATGAAGGAGGTATTGACATTTAAATCAAGCAGAAGGATTAGCGGGAGCAGACAGCTGCTACTTAAGATAGACACTTATATCCATAAAAACTAGACATGTATTACAGACCTCCAATATTCAGTGTTTGGTCTGAAATCTACACCTCTGAGAAATGTTGGCTCTGGCATCCCCGCTGCATGTCATGGTCCACATATTGCACATTTTCCTCGATACCTGTGACACACATATATATGAAGGGATCAATGATACTCCCTGGTGGAAGGTTTAATAATGAAATGTAGCATTCATATGCAATACATGACCCGATACTGGAGCTGTGTGGCTGCCGGTAAGCAGAGTGGTAATTGTCACGGGAGGGTCCGTATTGAACCTGATCATCGGCACTTTACATGTTCTGAAGAAATTGCTTTCCACCCAGCTGAAATTACAGGCAGCTTATCGGGTGCATACTTCATATAGTGTTGGCAGAAGTGGCTGGATAACCCTATAAATCACCATGCACACATGGTTAAGCAGCGAAAGCTCCCCATAATTTGTCTTGGTGAGAAAGTAAGGGTTTTTGTTGGAGAGCAAACCATCTGGACAACCAGAGAACATGTCCAAACCCTGTCTCCTCGAAATTACATCCATAAACTACTAATTTGCAACAGCAAATATGTGTTTTGAGAGAAACAGTGGCGCCCAAATAAAATGTTTTATCAGCATAATAAGGAAACATTTTTATGAATGTGTCTGCAAAGACGGCAGATATTCATACTGAATGTATCAGAAAAACATTGACTTTATTTCTGTCACATAGGTTGCGTCCGAAATCCCATTCTAACATGCCATTTAGTACGCTAAAACAGTATGTGGGATTATATGTATGTCCACAACCTTAGTATGAAACAATAGTAGACAAATTGCATACTATTTCCAGTGAAATATTACAGTATGCAACGTTGGACACTACGGCGGCATAAATATCCAACAATGCAATGCAGTACTGACGACAACTTTCATAACGGACGTTGACGGACGGCTCTATAACATCAATAACGCGTCAAACTAAGTATAATTAAGATTTCACTTTGCTTAGCGGAATATATATATTTAATTAATTCAGACTTTGATTCTCACAAACCGTAATTTTGGTCACATAAGGTTGGCATGGGTTACCATGGTTACACGACTCCAACCGGAAAGAGACTCTCAGGAAGTGACGACGTAAATTACTGCTCAGTGCGTCCGAAAAGATACATACTACTGTTTATTGACACAAAAGTACTTATCATTTTTCATCTTCATCTCATCTGATCATTCCAACACACGGATATTTTATTTTAAGCTAAGTGGTGAGTGAGAGTGTTGTAAAAATGGTTGGCAAAAGCCGCTTTGTTTCATGTACGTATCATAACAACGGCTTGTATATCCGCAGTCCTCGGTCTTCCGGTTTCCCTTTTTGAATGACGAATGGAAACTGCAGACGGGTTATTTCATCTCACGCAGGCGCAGAACTTAGATGGTAACTGGCCGTCGACTGCAGTCTTTGCGGTGTGTTCAAATGCAACTTCTCGGCCAACACAAAGGCGACGTGAGGCGACGCAACAGTCGACCCTCAACGCTGCTAGTTCTCTGATGTCGGGTTGGTGTGTCTGGGCCTTAAGACAACTTTTAAAAAAAATATACAGTTGGCCTATATCTCAGCATTTCATTCACTTCTCTGAGGAAAGCTAAATGAAATTGTTATTTTTAAGGTTTTGAATTATTATTTAAATTATAAATTGAAAACAAGTCTCACAGGATAAGGGCACGGTGAAGAGCTGAACACAAGCTATAATCACAGAGCCTTCCCTCTCTGCTAAACAGCCTCGCCCTGAAAATTACACATTTAAAACAACCAAAGAGCTGACAGAACAATGGCCAAGCATCAGCGAGAGGAAAACACTGACTTTGTCAAAAAAAAAGAAGCCTATTATTATATGCATGATTGTTAAAAATAAAATTAAAAAAATACACAATACACAGATTTGTATTAAAAGTCCCTAAAAATAACAAGAAAACTCATCTTTTCACAGGAAATAATCTGCTCAAAATTCATCCGAATCGCTCGTTTTACACAAACTTCCTGCAGTTATTGCGTTCACTATTTGGGTTAATTGTACAGTTTATCAGTTGTTCTCTACTGTTATTGTTGTGCATTGAATATAATATGAAATATCCATAAAATATCTCACTTAGTCAGGGGTCGTCAGTTTACTCAATGATAGAAAAGGGGTCCCTTAAGGAAAAAGGTTGGGAACCACTGGCCTATATACTGTAACATGCTCAGCCAACAGAAGGCTGTTCACAACAGTATAGACAACAACTTGCCTATGATATCCTAATCAGGCTGAATATATATTTGCAGATTGCAGAAGCAGTAGTGCATGGGCTCTACAGTGTCAACTAAAACATAAACCCCAACAGTAGAGAATATGTGAACTACTGCATGACATATAGCATACATCTGACAGAAATCACATTGTTACTTCAGTACCAAGGTCAGCTCACCTACTGTATAACAGTAAATGCCAACAAGCAGCTGTTTACACAAATCAGCAGTAAAAGGAAATCAAAGAATGAAAACAGCTGAGCATTGTTTGCATTAAGAAAGAACAAAACACTCCTTATTTTATATTAAATCAACCACCACATTCAATCAAATTTGGCTGGAAAAAAATACACCAAAAATGAGCAACTAATCTAAAATAATGTTTCCTATTAACAGTACACACCAATACTTAACGTGTAATCTCTTCAGGGGATGAAGCAGTGAGAAATGAGGCCTACCTGTGTAGTCTTCATAGTCTATAGCGTTGAATACAGAGATTATATCATCATAGTCCAGAGAGACACAGAGTTCCTTTTCAAGGGACAAGAGGGCCAGGTCATATTTGCACATGAACTTGAACAGTTCTATAAAGTTAACCATCTGTATTTGTCTTTGAGTCCACATAGGGGGACATTCAGCTTGGCACAAAACAGTCTAACAATCAAAAAACCTCTTTTAGATGACGGTCCCGATTCCTCTCAATGAATGAATAGTTCATGGCATCACGGTTCGTTTGATTTAACACATTTCCTCGTCTGCACTTTGGTTAATTATCTTGCTCTGTAGCTTCAGACACTTGTGCAGTGAAATGGAGTGATGTTTATCGCATACCTGGCTGACGTACCTACAGTAGGTGCTTCCAGTCCACCACGGACCCAGCTGGGAAATGTCTGCACAATTTATAAAGACGTCCTTGTTTACACTGTATTCCAACCGAGAAAACTATCCATACCACGTTGGTGAGAAGCACCTTGACTTCCCATTCTTGACAGGGAAATAGCTTCAAATCCATTACAGATAAATCAGCGGTAAACCCGTGTCAGGCTGACCGGAAGAGAGCACTGGAGCCTGGGAGCAAGCGGCCGCCGGGCCGGGCTGGGCTAACCTTCCTGTTGGCTAACGAGTCTGAAGAACCGGGCTGGGTGAGTCTCAGCTGATGGAGGTAGTGGCGTGTCTTCTTCTTCAACTCTTAGTTTTTTAAAATAACACGTTAAAGAACTTTGTTTAGCCATTGTTGTGGCGGTTATGGTTAGCTGGCTAGCTGGCTAAAAACAGTCCAGAGCATCTGCTGGTCAAAACCGGGTCGGAACCATAGCAACCAGTTAGTTCCGGCTGGCTGCCGACAACAGTTCCATTTTAATCAGAAGACACATTAAACACATACACACAACTCAACAATAAATGAAGATTATATTTATTTCTTTTCTTACATACATTTTTTTATATTTTTGTAACAAAATGTATTATTGATCAAACTTGTCTGGGTGAGCCAGTGCCTCCTAGGCCCATTACTGGCCACGCGCCATATCAGATAAAATAATAAATAATGTATTTGTTTTCTCTACCATGTCTGCTCGTAGCAACTAAAGCATGATTACTATTTTCATGGTTATGCCATGGTTGGTTAAAGTTACAATCCATAAGATTTTCATAACATCAAACCCAATTTTTGATTTTATTCTATTTTTCTATAGTTACGTATTTACATTCATTAGTCATACTCATAGACTGTATATAAAGATAGATGACACGTCTCCACTTCCTCCCACTGTATAGAAGTGAAGCCAAAATATCCTGGATACGGAAGCTGCCAACTTACGTCATTTGGAGCCAGAGCCTGTGCAGTAGTGATTTGGCGGTGGAGCCACAGTATGAAGGTCCTCAGAGAGAGAATCACACCTGTCAATCTACCTTTTTTTATAGCAAAGAGCTAATCAAAACCAAACTTATAAGAATATACAATAGCGAGATAAGAACTACCTAAAATGAAAGAAACCATTTTTAGGAAACATATATTTGACGTGTACTTTGATATTTTTAGTTTGGTGCATGTCCATCCGCTAACATGGAGGGGGCGGGGTTTATGACCTCGGGTTACGGCCGCGGGTTGAGTCTATATGGTATCCTACAATTTGCAAAATTCTTGTGAGATGGTTAAGGTTAGGCATTGATCTTGAATAGTTAAGGTTAGGACAGGTCATCAGGCAGCAAGTCTCGCAAGAGTTTTTGCAAGTTTTTAGAATTTGTGGGTTACCATTTGGACACGACCCCAGCCACCAGGGGACCAATCAAAAGGTGTTGGGCTTCACTTTTAGGGAACTGTCATCATCCATCTTTATATGCAGCCTATGGCTATACTATAGTAGTTTGAATTGTTGGTGGCAGAGTTGGCCATTTCCGCACTGGATTGAAATGGTGTGCGCAAGTTATTCCCAGGAAATGACACATGTATGAACTGGAAGAAGCATGTGCATGTGTATATTGAACGTAATTTGTGCACATGCATAGGCTTCTTCAGAATTTCATGTAATGATGATGGAATCTGGAAAATATTTGTGTAGAGCAATTTATAAAGAAGGCATCCAATTTCCATGGCCGACCAACTAGGGAAATACATTTTTTGACAAAGTAGCTGCTCAAAGCATGTTTCTTACCCCCAGTGATATGTTATATTGCACAGCACTCTGGGACTTGGTATTTTTTTAACATTACCACCAATGACCACTGGCGTCACTTTATCAACTAACAGAAATCTTCATGATTTTAGCTTTGAGGTTATGGAAAGGTCGTGGTCTGGTTTACTGATTGAAAACATCAACATTGACTTGACTCAAGAAGGGACGTGTTTACTTACATTTAACCAAAACCACAATCTTTCCCAACCATAACTAGGCATTGTGTCTTTCCAATATAAACTTCCGTGTTCACAGGAAACGTACAGTTTCCACTCCCTACATGCATACAGTCTCTTTTCAAAATAAACTTCCAACATTGGTTTACTTAGTTTTTAGGTTTACTTACATAACAAAACTACTTAGTTAGGCTTAGGACATAAAAAATACTTGGTTAGGGTTAGGTAAAGATCATGGTTTGGGTTAATATAAGTATGATTGTTACGTTACTTGCATTGGTAAAGTACGGCAGTTCTGAAATACAAAACACACACTGACTTGGTTTCACATCGAACACGAACAGTAGTCTCCTGGGTGAACCCATACAGATGCTAAAGGGTGGCAAATTAGTAGAACATGAATGTAATTTCTCGGAGACAGAAATGCAAATAGTCGCATCCTCATCCTGGTTTTAGAAAGCCTGAGTCCGGAGTCACAACCTGGCAATTTATGCAAACATCACACAGGAATAATTTATCTTTTTCTTTAGGTTGCCATTATTCTAATAATGCCCAGAAGGAAGCCAGCCTCCCTAATTAAGTCAAAATGTATTTTGCAGCCAACCACAATCCTTTGTCGAGTCAGAGGGCGAATCCAGCGGTGTCACTTCTTGATGTTATTGTGTGGCTTGGGAGAAAACACAGGTGTGACAAAGAGGCAGAGTCTAACATTAGGGGAGAGAAGAACAGCACATCTGTTGTGGGTCACAGTGCTGTCAAGCAGACAGACCATATGGGCTGCTTCCGCTCGGTGCCAGCCATATCTCAGCACCACTAATCTGACAGGAATGACACCTCCGGAGAGGCTGTGAGCTATGTTTTAATGAACATTGTACGTTATTAAACTCATTATGTCTAGACTCTCCTTGCCACTAAGTCTCCCGCAGCCTGCTCCTCCGTTGTTTGTCTCGCTCGCCTTGCATGCATATGAGTGAGCATGCGCGTGTGGCTTTAACCTTATAAGATAACAACATGTTCTGTTGTTACATCGGCTTCTTGCAGATTGCACAATGTCGGGGCATAGCCTAGCACTCTTGCACCTTTAGGCACCAAATGCAAATGTTGGCATTTCCCAAACAAGGCGCCGAACAGACGCGTTGCTAAGCACATTAGTATTCATAAGTAGTTGCACGCAAATGCTCATTTTATATCCTGTACACATGTCATGTCAACCCTGACTGCTTTATTATTGCATGAAGCATTTGATCAGTGTCATTAGCCCCCTGAGATGTATATATACATTAGATGATCCAAGGGAGAAATAATTACCCCAGTGGATTGGTCGATTTTAGCTCCGTTTGCTGGCATGTATGGATTTTCAAGTGGAACCTTCCTTGTTGTAATTATCTTTGCAAATTAAAAGACATTAGCAGGCGTCGTGGTAGTTGTGTAGGGGCATATAACTTCATTAGCCCAAAAGAGGGAATCAGCACTACCAAATGTGTAATTTGCAGTGATGGATGTTTCAGGAGTCATTTCGGTCGGACCCCACATCTCGCCTGGACGTGTGCTGCCTCGCAAAATCCGGAAACAGACAGCACTCTGTCTATGAACTGCAGAGAGAGAGAGAGAGATATGACATGGCACAAGACGGGAGAACAAACAGGGAAAATGAGGAATAAAGAAGGAATCCGCGGTACGGCTTGGATGGGTCCTCTTGTCAGTGGATTATGTTGATTTACTCGGTTCTATAAAGTCCGGGCATTCTGGCCATAAAATGAAGCTCTTACCCTGATTGTTTACATAAATCTGGATAAGGCTTGGGACATTTCACTCTGGGTGAAAATGAAACCCAGCCACGGCAACTAACTCAAGTTCAAACTGCAAAAATCACTCAGGTTGACTTTCTATTTTTGAAGTTTCGTATTAATTAATGCGTTGATTTGAAAGATAACACCAATTTCGTCATATTTCACACATCAAACGGGGCTGTGTTTTGGATAGCTGAAAGAAATCTCCCTTAGGATTTTTTTTCCTACCATATAGACTTTTTTTTCTTTAACACACACACAGAAATATTCTTTTTTTTCTGACTCCTTTTCATCATTAGAAAAAATAGACCGAACCGGTATTAAGTCATAGGGTCTAAATGAGCTTTAATAATGGGCACAATCATTTAATTCTTCGTTGTTCATACCTTTCCGCCTGCTTTTGCCTCTTTGTCGACACACCTGAGTAAGACTGTAGCAGCTCCTGGCGTTTCAAGCGGCTCCTCGGTGCTGTTGGGACCGCGAGCTCTGATCGCTCCCTCTCAGACCTGCGGTTGGGTAATCAAAAAGAATCCTTGAAATTCCTGAACCGATCACACAAACGCTCCTGGTACGCAGCTAAAAATACAGATTTCACTGTCCTTTTGTTACGGCGTTCTCTTGTTGGAGTTTCAGAACAAATTTTCACTTGTGTATCATCAAAAGACGTTACAGTATATATTACATTATTTAATAGACATTATAAAGGTTAATTTGCTGGGTCCATTTTTTGGCATTGGCGTTACTACCTATAGAGACGAAAAAGCCCATTTGGTAGCATATTATAGCATCCCTACTCTACTACTATGTTTGGTATTGTGTGATTTATTCATTATCTGATTTATTTGCTCTATCTAGAAGCGGAGAAGGTTAAGCTGTCTGTTGCCTTCGGCTCTATAACCAGGAAAGTGCTTGAAAGTTAAAGGCAGACATATGTAAGGTAGCCCAGCAGAAAGCCTTCTATTTTAAGCTTTGAGTTGTTCGGGCTTCAAGTGGCGCATTTGTTAGTTGTGCTTTTGTTGTTGCTGAAAGCCTGTGTGAGCTTTGCTGACTGCCCATTTGATATAGCTGATACAAGTCAGAAACAATTGCAGTGCAGCGTGTCGCCGGGCATAAAGATATTGATCAACAGCCGAGATGAAGGTGCTTTAAACCTGGACATTCATTGTGATACTGGAGTTTTGCAGAGGCTTTAAATGTGATTTATTACCAGCAGCATAAAAGCTCTCTAATGACCTTAAAGATTTGATTCCTGGGGTCATTTAGATCTACCTCCACTTTCTCTTTAAGGTCACGGCTTCCAACGCTATTTTCTCATTTGCATTTTAGTATTATCACAATTTAAATTAAAAGGAATTGCATGCAGTAACATCAATGCACGTCAATTCAAAGGTCTGGAAGAGGTTACCCACTCCTACGCTTGAACGACAATTGTTGGGGTTCTGCTTATAGGATTGTCTTTCTCAGTTCTGTGGCATCAATTATGTCCTAAAAGTCAGTGGTTCACAACCTTTTTGGCCTTAAAGTCAAACTGAAGTTTTATGTATTTCTTTGTAGTGAGCAAGCCGTTCTCACTTCCAACGTGTCAAGTACCGCCACTTGATCAGTGCCCTGAGCGCCTGATACCGACACACCGAGGCACCCTTTAGCGTCTGTACGGGGCACACCAGACTTTCAGCTAACTCCAATGTAAACCCATCCATGTCATTATTAGACACATAGCAACTGATGTAGTTTGAATAGCAAGAAATTCCGGGTGGGAGGGAAGGTTGGACGGATCAAACACTCAGGAGACCGCTGTTCGTGTCCCGTGTGGAACCGAGTCAACGTTGACTTATTTTACCGTAGTTTTGTTATGTAACTTCCAAACTTTACCAATGGAAGTTATGTAACAAATGTAGTTCTTTTACAGAGCAAAAGTACTTATTTTTAACCCAAACCACAATCTTTTGTGGAAGTTTATTTTGAAAAGAGACTGTATGCATATAAGGAGCGGAAACTGTACCTTTCCTGTGAAGTTTATTTTGTAAAGATGCTATGCATGTAACGAGCAGAAATTTGACACGCTGTCCAAAACTGACGCTAGAGGGGTACCTATAGAGCGTCATATATTGAAGCGTATAGGGCCACTGACCAAGCTGCAGTTTGACGAATTGGGAGTGAGAACGTGTTGCAGTGACAGCTCCTCATACATCAGTATTCGCCATGAATTTTGACCGACAATGTTGGTTTGATTGGTTGCCTGTCTGGTCAGGCACAAGAAATTGTTTTCGGCAGGCAAAAAGGCGACCTGGAGTGGCCGACATTGTTAGCTGTTGCTTAGTCCAATCTGTGATTTATTCAAGCATTCTCTACAGTACTAGTATTTACATTATTCTATGTTGTGATTCAAATTAAAAAGGTAACAAACCTTGTGTCCTGCTGGTGCAGCCCCATGAAAGAGAGATGCTAGCTAGACTCCTTTACAGTGGCGCTGAGCAGGTGTCGAAAAACACAAAAAGGAAAAGTGGCAAAATTAGGCTAACTAGCTTCGGACTCGGAAAGTGGAAGTTGAATGTCGGGTGGCTGTGGCTCAGGAGCTAGCGCTATATATAAACGCCGTCTATTTACCATTTGGGGGGGGGGGGCGTACAGCTTAAACGTTAAGTGGATGTGAAAAACAAAACACCTTATTATCGTTGAAAGCATGTACGATTATAATGTGCTCCATGGCTGTTTCAGACAAAACATGCGAGAGTTTGCAGACGGTGGAAAAGCGCACAGAATGAAAAGCAAGGCTGCTAATAGGGATGCCACGGATGTAAATAATTCCTATATCATGTCACAGTCTCGTGCCTTGTTTGCCCACTGTGCAGTAAAAGAACATAGTTCTAGACTGGGAGAAAAACATTGGCAGTGAACATAATCCGTGCTGCGAAACCATTAGTGGTGTATTTTCCTTTCTTTGATTTATCTGAATAATTTGTTGGCGGCCTGAAGAGGGAAAATATCCAGTAATTCAAAAGTAAAGAGCAAACAAAAGAGGAAAGTCTGAAAAAGTAAACACAATTTTATATGGCAGAATTATGTGTTTTCTGCTACTCCTCTGTATTTGTGGGGGTCCTGACCTCCAGGTTGAGAACCACTGCTCTAAATCACGAGGCATTCTTTCATTTATTTTCCCTTTCCCAGCATGCACTGAGCAATAATAATAACAATCATAATCATATTTGGTTGACGGTACCAGCTCTTCTCTGCTATTCTAACACGTTATTGACATCATGAAAAGACACGCTGATATAAATATTGTTCCTGGAAGAAGAAGAAAAAAAAAAAAAGCGAGAGAGCTAGAGCAATAAACAGACAGAGACTGAGCTGCAGAAGGTGAAGGGGCTGTTTCTTTAGATGGACAAAGAAGGAGAGGAAGTGTGCGGCGGTAAGAGAGCAAAATGCTTCATAGCCTCAGGGGTGTGCGCGGCTGAAAGAGACAGCCTAATGGAGGGTCCCTGTGAGGAGTGTTGACAGTCTATTTGCTTCAACCCAGTCAGCAGCTCTCCATACAAGCCCTGAAAGCAGGTGCACTGTAAAAGCCGAACAAGGGGGGATGTTGTACTTGCAAACAAATATCTCCTAATTAAAGGCAAGCATACACATTTAATGAGACTGAAGTGGTCTCATCTTCACCTCCCGTATGGGTGTCTGCATAATGTCCGTGCTGCACTAATTATTGGCGGCAGCGCAGCAGGAGAGAAACAGAGAGACAATGAGAGGCCGAGTAAATCTCTGCAGTATTAGAAAGCCAGCATTTGGTCCCCGCTTTTATACTCAAGGGTGGCGAGGCTTCATAAACAGCCACAGTTTATGTTTATTCCCCAGGGGCAAAGCTGTGAGTATGTATCCGAGCTTTGACATAAGCCATTATTGTTTGAAGTATTTAGAATGTGGGTCACATACCGGGGCAGTAACCTTGGAATTTGGGGAGAAAATAAAGGCCCTCTTTGATGCCGAAATTCACAACATCGCCACTGCATAAACAGAGGATTCATCTCTTAGACATCCATAATGCATGAAAATGAAGAAAAAGTGGAAATTTAAAAATAGATTTGCTGTAAGATGTTATTTGAAAGTGGCAAAATTAATGTCCCTCTCCGTATAAAATAAACATCAGAGATACGCTTGGTGAAATCTTCATAAGTGTATAAAAGTTTAGCGGCCACATGCTGCCTGACAGGTACAACGGGCTCGGCTAACCGATGAGAAATAATGCAACATATTTTGGCAGCCGCTTCCATGGAACCCAAAATCATTTTGTCCTCCCAAGGCAGACCTGCCTCGGGAGTAAGTGTGCACAGCAAGATAGCGACTGCAGTTCCTTTAAGGACCCCGTAGCTATATTTTTAAGAAGAGCTTTCTATTTTAAGCAAACCACCACTGAGCTAGGATGCATGCTAGTCAGTCCTGGATGTCAGAAAATAACCAGCTAGAGCTACACACTGTGAGCTCTGCCAATACACTTTCACTATTTTCCTCCCCACTTTTTGCTGCTGAAAAGAAAATATTTTTAAGAAAGCAATGGGGAGAGTGAAAGAAAGTAGAAAAAAAACCTCTCCAGATTGTGGCAAACAGATATGAAGGAGAATTTACCTGAAATTCAAAGAGAGCCAGGCAGTAATTTCTCTCCTGGAAGCTATGTGAGACCTTGTGAAGCTCTCTGAAGGATTCCATCTCTAATTGTTGGTGCATTTATTAAAATGATTCCAACCTTTAGAACTTGATCTATACCATGGCCTCGGAAATGAGCTGTTCCTGATTGGCAGGCAGTTGTGTTGTCATCGTTCTGCAGGTAATCATAGCAACGGCATGTCAGCATTGCGCTACATTACCAGATCATTTTCATTAACAATAGGTTGTGTTGCTACAAACTAACTTTGAAAAACGGAGTTTGCATTGACAGAAATTATTCTTTTTTTAGTTCTGGTGCATTTTGTGTTCAAAATGTTTTTGGTACAAACAAACCAAGAAGCCACATGGACTGACAGGTAATACATTCATGACAGCTTTGATGACTGTCATCCTGCAGCAACAACACGACAAGGTGGAAAATCATAACCTGACCCACCAAATGGTTTGTCACACAGAACCATCTGAGAAGCCATCATTGGAAACTGTTTGAAAAAGGGCAGGCACTTTAAAAAGGAAAAAATACTTGGTAGGTGATTGGGTGAACCATCTGTCAATCAAACTCTTGCAGAAGCCACTTGGGAGAAGAATGAAAACAAAAAAAGCTTTCAGTGGCTTTTATTTGCTCTTCTTTCAATGAAGAAATACTCTCCAGCTCTGATATAGCCGGAGACAGTTCAGAAAAGAGACGGTGCACTGAGAATTTCAGTTTCCTGTATCTGGGACACATGGGTTTCGCATGTCCTCCTGAGTCTATTAACTCCAATGGGAGAAGTGAATATGAACACAGATTATGACTGATTCTTTCGCCCCATTGTCACCAAAGGAAATATTGGACCCATTTTTCACGAGCCACATATCTTCTGAACATTCTGACATAAAAATTATTTTTTTCTGACAGACAAGTCAGGAGAAAATTAACTTTGTTCCAGACCTTTCTCTCCAGCCCCCAGGAAGAGCGCCGGGCTTTGATGCAAATTTTCGTAAATTTCATGTGATGCCATTGGTTCCAAAAAGACTTTTCCCATAGACTTACATCGGGAAAGAGACGTCTGTAACTCAGCGGATAATTTTTTTTAGGTAAATCAACTACGAACACTCTAATAGCCCTTATTTAAATCATTAGGTCCTAAAAGTTGTAAAATGCAGTAATAGCTGAATCCAGAGTTATCTCCCTTCCTCCGTTCACGTGAATGAGGCCCAGACCGATGGCTGGACCGAGGGCTGTGAGGCGGAGTTAAAGGAAACGCTACTGCACCTGCTCTACGGGCCCAATGGATGCGAAAGCTCGCCGGAGGATCCAGGTACTTTATCACTTGGCAGTCGAGCCATTTTGGCTTCATTCGCCACTGAGCAACTCTCTTATAGGAATGAACGGGAGCCCTCCTACAACGCCAGTTCTCTTTATACATCCATGCTTTATGTGTCTCAGCAACACATTCTCACAATATCTGGCAACTAACGTTCGCTAACGCCCTAGCCAACTAGTTTTCGTAATGCTAAATATAGCTGTGTAAATATCTAATTTTAGCAAAAAATATAAAAACATGCAAATATAACCCAATCTGCTTTCATCCATCCACACGGCGTTCACAATACTTCCAAACGTGGAGGGGGATGGCGGGGAGAGGCAAACACGCAAGACCACGCCCACTTAGGAGACAGGAAGTGTATACCATTTCAAACCATTGGCAGAGCTTGAAATGCGTCATCTTTGTTATAGAGTATCTTTGATATATCCGATGCTATTGCAGCATTGCCGCCATTGTTGTTTAGAACAATCAGTTGCCTCTCGTAAGTGTTGCCTCGCACACCTAAGCCACGCTGTCCTTACAGGAAAAGCATTAATTGAAGCCTGACAAGATGGATTTTCGGGTTTTCGATATGTGATCCTACGATTCTCGCGCGATCTTGTGACATCGCGAGAATCAAACTGCCGTGCAAAGTAAGGAAAATCATATTTTCGTAGAAATTCATGCTGTACTTCTATTGCTTCTTATGTGTTTATTGTGAGTAAATAACTGATTGACAAACGGGTAGAAACAGGATGAACAAAAGGCGTCTCGTACAGTAATACTAAAGGTGGAATAGCAACATTTCCTACAAATTAAAAAACAAATTACGTCCATGCCCTATAGAACGAGACATAGAAGCGTTTTCTGATGTGACGCCACTATCGCCAGGACGACATCATTTGTCTGTGCCTTCTAAAAGCTTTCACAGCAGCCTAAACAAACTGAAGGCTAATGCTCCGGAGTTAGTTTAAACCGCACCAATAGCTTACTGTAGGTGTGAAAGCATTCTATAGCTTGTCTGTGATAATTGGCCGTGGTGGTATATGTGAGAAAAAAAATACTAACTGGCATCTCTCCGCTTTACATCTCAGCCACTGTCGCTTATCATCACAGTGTCTTTAGTTTTTTTGGGAGTAAAACAAGAGACCAACAGACATGAAGAAACATGTAAATACGAATGAGAATAAAAACAGTAGTCATGCCAATCTTGTTATCTCTCTCGAGGGGGGTCACAGGATAAATCTTAGAGATGATTAACAAGACAGGAGATTTCAAAAAAGATTTCTGCTGCACGAATTGTTTCATCTTTCAGACTTTTCTCTAATCAGTTGTTCTAATGAGATTCTGGATAGTTTTAAAAGCTATTAAGATGAGACTATCAGGAAAGGGAACACCACTCTTTGGGGTGAAATCAGAATCAGAAATACTTTATTGATCTCCGGAGGAAAAATCAAAGACATATAAGATATGAGCATACATATAGGTGGATGTATGCTGGTACTGTTCTACTAATTCAACTAAGATCTGATCCTGGATTCATCACAAGCAAAGAAACATTAAAATGACCATTTTTAGCTCGCAGTTTGGTGTGATCTTCTCTCATAAAGTAACAAGAGAGCCGGAGACAGAGATAGAACAGTGTGTAAGGGAGGTAAGCCAGCTTCAGTTTTCACAGCCGGCTTGGGCAAACACAGCCAACCAGTCTGCCCTCTGCCAGCCTTTTGTACTCTTTTTAACTATCACCATTTATGGCACCAACTGGGAAGGCAATGTTTTGGCCACCCTTTAAAAATTCATCCCATTAAAGGATATTGAATGCCTTTTTAAATTCTAATCAGAAAACTAATCCGTAGTATTAAGCCCCAGTTGGGTTTTTAAGGTTCCTCATTTCAGATCATTAACTTCTCAACCCATGTTCCTCCATTTTTTTTTTATTGATGGCTCTGGTCACACTCTACACTGCTGAGATCTATCCTATCCACATATGATAAGATTATCCAAATTAGGAAACCATCTGGTGCTCAGTGCTGTGCTGTTGATAGTTATTTTAAAACCATTCAAGAATACAAATGGGGGGGGAGAAAAAAAAAGAAAGAAAATGCAATTTGCATCCTACTTGGGTAAAAATATCATTAGCTGAATAATATGAAAAGATTGAATGTTTTCTACCTAAAGTCTGCCCGATGCATTATGTGTTTGACATTAAAGTGGTGCTCGGGGAGCCCAAACCCAATCAATCTCAGCAAGGCAGTTAGAGAGAAGCCAATTGCTTAAGTGTTCAGATTTTCTGATTGGAGTCCCAGGTGACCCGCGCTGTCAGTAATGAGATATAATATGTGCAGCCCTGGGAGACTTCTATTCACATAATGCCTGGGGAGACAAGAGTTGCAATGGCATTTGAAATCTAATTGGAAAGACTTTGGTAGTGAATAAAGGGGGACACTAGGCACTCTTGCCGTGTGTGTGACACAGTGAAGCATAACAAAACTATTTAAAACAGTCCCAGCATT
>CAKALU010063656.1:3156-24459 GCA_916700995.1 Hozukius guyotensis | reverse complement strand
ACACTATACTATGACATATCACACTATACTATAACATCACACTATACTATGACACATACACTATACTATGACATATCACACTATACTATAACATCACACTATACTATGACATCACACTATACTATGACATCACACTATACTATGACATATCACACTATACTATAACATCACACTATACTATGACATATCACACTATACTATAACATCACACTATACTATGACATATCACACTATACTATAACATCACACTATACTGTGACATATCACACTATACAATGACATATCACACAAACATGACACATCAAACATAATTTGCCAACACAAAGCAAAATCAAAGAAAGGGGAAGAAACAGACTGAAGCTAAAGATCGTTTTAACGTTAAATTAGCAAATTGAACTCAGAAAACGCAACAGTGTGTCCATTAAAAGAACATCATAATAGAGTCAATCATTTCTGAAATGAGCACATCGGGCGATTGAGATTTGAACAATGCATGTGACCTTGCGCACGAGGTAATTTCATGCTCAGCAGATTGATGTCGTTATCTGATCTAAATTGCGGCAGAAATGATTATGACCTTAGGCACCGTGGATTCAAATGAGCGACAAAGGACTTTATCTGTGTGACGGATTAATGCCGTGCACATATTCCTTCTCTTAGAGACACTGGACTCTGCACTCAGGCCTACCAACCCCCTTGAACTTCTGAGATAAGATAGCTCAAGTATATGAATAAAAGAGGAGGTAGAACATGTAAGAAATGCTTTTACTTAGAAGAAAAATGTCTATATTTCATCACATATTCTGTTTTCTTAAGGAGTTTGTGATGCAGTTGCATAGTGAGGACCTTAAAACAGTGATTCTCATGAGGAACTAGCCTACATGAGCACCATTTGCTGATATACATTCTGTTTCATTATGAATCTGTTAATATAACTTCTGTTATAGGTCATCAGATTACATCACTTTCATTTTCCAGGCACTCCTCTAACAAATCAGGGAGGAAAGATATTCAAATAAAATCCATGGCAGAGAGGAGTCAGATCCACAAATCTAGGGTACATAAAAATATAAAATATAACACTTTGATGGTAAATGTTATTGTAAAACAGTAGTTTGTGTCACATGTCATGAGTCACTTTACAATGCCCTAAAGTTAAAGAATTACACATCTGTCATCCAGGGTCACTGACCATAACTTCACATGTTCTGTATTAAATGATATAAAAGCTTTTTTTTGCTCTCTGTGATTATTATTTGTCACATTCTTAATAATTTGTACGCATCGAAAAGTGTACTCTGCACCCTCCTCCTCCTCTCTCCCAATCTTTAACACATCGTTCAATCAGCCTTTTATTGTGCTGTTGCTCTGTGACTGCAGTCCACACTCTTTTGCTTCCTCCTGTGCTATTGCTTCATAGCCCTGAGTTTCATATCTGCTTGTTCCAGTAATTGTGCGTAGGTGTGTGTGTGTGTGTGTATGTATATGCAACAGTAAATGTAGATTGGGCTCACGTGCTGATACTCCAGCACATCATAGTTTATGTGTCCTGCTCTATTTAAAAGTAAAACACAAAAAAGCAGAGGGAGTGCCTTTCAACTGTCTTGATAGGTGGCTCAAGGGATTTTCATTTACATTATAAATCTAAATTAATATGGAAAAAGTCTTATGAATTATAGATCACACTGAGTTCAAGGTTTTTCAAATCACAGGTAAGACTCAGAAAAAGCACATATTGCAGTGGGGTGTTTTCTCTGCAGGCCATGTGAGGTGTTGAATACATATTTTGTGGCAGGGGACAAAGGAGATGTGCTTGGCGCTGGCCCTACCCTCTGTAGTCAGTCAGTGTGGAATCAGGATGTTGGACTGAGGGGCAGGGCGCTGGGCCTGTTAAATATTGACTGCGAGTGTAATAATTAACCTTCCACCAACTCCTGATCTCTCTTAAACTGGCTGCTCTGCCTCGCTGCCATTGCTTCGCCGACATTTGCATCGAAATGCGCCTCCTTTAGCTGCTGCTCACTGTCAGTGTCACCCCTCTGTGTCTTCATCTGTCTCCTTGGTCTTGTCTGTTGCTCTGTTTCTTCCCCCTCTGCTGCTGCTGCTGCTGCTATGGCCCGTCTACCGGTGCCACAGCACCCTTGCTGCTCTTGAAACCTTTGGCCTGGTCCTTTGAAAGCCACCATGCATCTAAAGGTGAGTACAGCTCTTAACCTCAAAACTGAATCCTATGTGAAATGTACAGGATTAAAACTATGTACAAGTTATTTTTATCAAAGGAATACCTGAAAAAAAGCAGGTGGTACGCCAGAATAATTTGCCATATTTTGTATTTTATCTATTTAAGGATACACTATGCATTGTGGGACAAAGTCTGTCTTACTTTAATATGATGATTAACTAAGTGATTCTGTTTTTTTTTTGCTCTTTTTTTCATATTTGAAAAATGTTGGTACAGAAAAGTCAAACAAAAGAGGCGTATTTGTAGTAATTTTTCTAATTAATGTTAATATTTCTGTCTTTGAAGTGGCAGAAAAGCGATGGATGCGGTCCGATTGGTCTATTCAACAGCATAAAAAGCACCCGAGTACAGGCGGTCCAACAGAGCTGCTAATCATTTAATTGCTTTATTGTTCTGTTTTTCTCCGTGCAGAGTTTTACTGCGAGGCAAAGTCTACAGAGATATTACTCTGGAAGCTGAACAAGGCAGGGTCGAAAAAAGAACAAAATGTATTACAGGATTTGAATAATACCTCTCGATTAGGTTCCAAACTGATATAGTATATTGACAAAGTATGAAAGGCAATCTTTTAGTAATTATGAGGACAAATGTCAGTGTAAGCAGGAAACGCAGGGCCTGCAGGTACATAGGTCAGACACACCCATATATTCACATATTGAAAGGCGGCCTCGTGTTGACAGCAGCCATAAAATCGGTGTTATCTATACAGGCCTTGGCCCTTTGGCCCGTGCTGTTGGGGAGAGTGTCAGCAATGATGCCGACTACTTGAGGCAATAAAACTGGGAGGAGGAAATTGCTGGGTCAAAGTCACTTGCAAGTGGAGGCTCCTCACGTACTAAAGCAACTGCCTCCAAGTCCAAATCCTGAGTTAACCTCGGTGCTGTCTCTTGTGTCTTTTCTCCTCCAGCTACCAACACCGGAAGCATCACAGGTTTGTCCATCTGTAACACGACTGATTTGAAGGACAACTGGAGACGGTTTGCCGTCAGCCTTCTGGTGCTCGCTGTATGTAACAGCAACTCCATGTGGAAGCTGAGTCCGTTCCAGTGGAAGTGCTGTTACCTGCAGAGAGCCGCCGAACACGACGCCGAGCCTGAACACTTCCTGAGAGGCCGCAAAGCTCGCTGTGTGACAAAATGTTTTATTTTGGAGGGAGCTGAAGAGCGACAATGGGACACAAGGTGATGACCTATGAATTGACAGCCAGTGATTGAAACATCTGCCTGTCAGTTCTGTAGGCCACTGCTGTGTTTGTCCCTCTAGATGCGTACAGATGTGAGGTTTACTACAGCCGGTGCAACAACGAGCCAACTGTGACTTTTTGTGGCTTTTACATGAATCATAACTGTTTTTAATGCATCATTTACAATGAATAAAGTCTGAATGTGTTTGCTTTATGCGTGGATGAGTCTGTCATTTGTCCTCTGTTGGGCTGTGTAAGATTAATATGTGTTGCCAAAGAAAGTCAAGTCACCTTTCACCCAACCCGAAATTCTTTTTAAAAGGGATTGAAAAACATAATTATGACATACTAATAGTTACAGGATCATTGAAGTAAAGATGAAGTTACCTCGATACAAACATGTATAGACCTCATGCTATGCTGCAAAATTCGGGTTTAAAGGTGCAATGTGTAAGATCTGACCACATGCTCCAAACAAATCGGGGGCAGCATTTCACCTCTACTACTGGGTCCATAAAATCTTAATATACAGTCAATCAGTTATAAAAAAAAAAGCCAACTACTAACTAACAGCAGGGCAAGAATACACAAAATTGAACCAAACTACTGAAGCTCTGAGAGCCCGTCAAATGTTATAATCTTCACGTGTGGCCTATATTGTGTTTACCGTGCCACTAGCCGGGGGCTGTACGGTCCGTGTATGTTTTGATATTATTTATTTGATTAAATTCAAAGTGGCAGAAACAAGGAAATGACTTGTATTTCCATCTCCGGGAGGATAGCGTGCGGCAGCCCGCTGTGACTCCCGGCGCCGGGGTTTTGCGCTGGGGAATGCGAGTTGCTTCAACTAAACGCTACCTGAATGTCCGTCTCCCGGAGCCGCTACAGTGACTCACTATCGCCCCTAAATGTTCAAGTGGTATTACAAGATAGGACGGGCCGGAGCTAGCTGGTTAGCATGCTCGTTTCGGTAGATATCTCTGCAACACAACATAGAAGTCTTTGACATAACATACATTGTAACCTCTTCACATTTTGGTAGTTCATTTTTTGGAATGTTTTAAACTAAAATTCTGGCCAGATCTTGCACATTGCACCTTTAAATGAAAGTGAGCGGGATCAAGGAGGGTGAAAAGAGGACGTCATCAACGCATCATATCTTTGGAGTACAACACATGCGCAGTAACATGTGATCTTCACTCGCCAAAATTGAGCCAATAGCAACGCACGACGGCAGCTCCAGTTACACTGCGCATGTGTCATACCCTAGAGCTCAAAACCGTGTCCTAGCCTCTTTCAACAGGCCTTGACTGGGATCAGGAAGTGCCAACGCCATTCTGCGGTTTCAGCCTCATGGACACAAGGTGACGCCGTCTTCTTGACATTTTGAAGGGCCCAAACTCACAATAATTTGTTTTATATACACATGAAACTGACTTAATAATTGCTGGAGTGTGCCCTCAATCGAAATCCAGCCTGCAAACAAAACTAGTGTGTTTACAAAATCATCATTTAACAACAATGATTTGATAACAGCCATCAAAATTTCTTGAAAAATGGCATATGTTCATGTGGACTCTTAAATGTTACTGAGGATTCAAATTAAAAGAAAATATTATTAATTCTCTGCAGCTTGTTTGTGTCCATATGCATCAACATTTCTAGCTGTGTTTCAATCTATCCGACATAAGATACAGCCATTAATATTGGCGGGGTGTCCCTTATAATAGCCTACAATGTGTTATTCTGCTTATCTGATCAATGCCTAGAAACATATTGATTAAGACTAGGTGATGTTTTTTTGTTTTTTTTTTACCTCTAATTCAAGTGTCACACTGTGGCAGGTAATTGTTAAAAGAGCAGACTAGTCCAGCTGACCTGACCTGAGTGACCTGTGCAGTCTGCCGCTCTGAATATCATCTTTATGGGGTGGAAGACAATCAGCTCCATCCAGTCCATGTGCACAGACACCATGAGCAACCTGTCATATGAGTAAGGTGAATATATCACTACAAAATTACAAAAAAAAAAAATACAAATCACTTCATACACTTACTAATGAAACCACAAATTACTACAAAAATACAACTGTAGGAAGAGACTGTTGTGGTCCAGAAAACCAACCGGCAGCCATGTGCTGGAACATAACTTGGTTTGCCATGTTTGGAGTAAATGCATGCACCAGGAGTACACACACAAGATGAAACTGTTGCCTTTGCTGCCACCTGGAAGCTTGATGGACACATTGAATCAGTGTTGGGTGTTTTCAGAAAGACACCAGGGCTGCGGTCGAATAGTCTTTCGTTGCTTAGGAAGTTTCCTAACGGAGTGAAATGACCTGGAAGTATCTCAGTAGCAGCCATGATGAGAGCTGTTCAAATTCTCTAAATGCTAAAGAAAGGTGCTTCAGTGCTTCCTTTCTTATTTCCTTTAGCATAGGATACACTGGACCATCCTTCATGAAAGGAAAGGATATAATCCCATACCGCAAGTCCTTGCGACCACAACATTTAAATCATCTTGATAAATATGAGTAGACAGTGACCACCATTTTATTTTACCTTATTTATTTATCTCAAACATGTAACAAATAAGTAAAAAAACAGACAAACAAGAACAGCAAATAGGCTATGTGTGTGAAAAAAAAGACCAGTAAACATAAAAGAAACTGTCAATAAACAAATAATCAACACAGGCCTAAGTAAATATTAGCCTATAAGGAGTAGGAAGAAGTAGCCTATAGGTACACTTATATGGTTCTACGCCTTCTCCATAACTCAAACAATTCACTCAATATTTATCATATAAACTTTTGTGACTGGTATTCTATATTCCTTTTTTTTATTTCAATTCCAACCTTGGGTAATGAAGTAATAGACTATTTTTCAATGGGTAGTCCACGTTTAAGATAAAATACTCTTTTATGTTGATTGTAAAGTGTGACATCAGCAGGACAGAAGGACCTGCGGTATCTCTCCTTCACACTGAAGCAGCTGTTTATATAGCCTGCAGAAGTAAGATAGAGTAGAATATCTACACAAGATTATTTCCTACAGGTAGTGAAAGAAATGGGCTGGGTGTCCCAGAATATCACAGGCAGCACAGAGAAGCACAGAATTGATTATGTCAGCTTATTCGATTTGAGACAGAAAAATAAAAATAAAGAAAAAACGCCCTGACAGAAATAAATAAAACAAAACGCTCTGACAGAAATAAAGAAAAAAAATAAATAAATAAAGAAAAAATGGGGTCGGTAGAAGCTAGGTCCATAGGGACTTGGCTTGGGAACCGGAGGGTCGCCTGATCAAGTCCCCGCATGGACCAAGTACTGAGTGAACTGGTAGCTGGAGAGATGCCAGTTTGCCTCTTTGAGCAAGGCACCAAACCCCCAACTGCTTTGGTGCCTTGGGCTGCACCTGATAGCCCAAGGCACCAAACCCCCCGAGCAGTTGGGGGTTTGGTGCCTAACAGATTTATAGGGATAATAAATCATGATAAATATGTCTAAATGGATGTACACTTTGATATTCAGAATCAAAGATATAACAAGAAGTCTTTCTTTTCTTGTCAACTAACATTTGCTGCAGGGGCTGAATATTTTGACTCTATCTTAGTGAAACACAGGCTGTGAGGTTGTTAAACAAGATCTGTGTCACTGTACCATAATAACTGTCTTCTGTGTTGTTTACTTGCCTCCAGTGTTGTGTCTCATCAGAATAACTGCCCTCTATAGCAAGTTGAATCCTGTTTTTACTGTTTGCAGGGAGGAAACAATGCAGGTCACACGGTGGTTGTGGACAAAGTGGAGTACGACTTTCACCTGCTGCCGAGTGGAGTGCTCAACAAGAAGGCTCTCTCCTTCATTGGTACAGCACAATCCTTGTGTTTTATTTTGAAAAACTCAAAGTTGGCGGGCAGATAAAGATCCTCATAAAATAATAAAGTCTGTGACGTTATATGACCAAGATCAGTTGTAATGTGTCATGTAGTAGTGGAGAAGTGACACTGTTTTTGTAGTACACCCGTTCCTAGCTAAACTAAGATTATGCATATGTATAGAAAAATCAACACAAGGTGCACATACGACTTACAGCGCCATCTTGCGGTGAGGCGACAGACCAGACGAGCACTTCCCGTGACGCAGAGAAACGCGGTAAAACGATATTCCGGTTTGCAGCAGACGGAGAGAGGAGCAGCAAAGCAGCAGCAGCAAGCATGGCATCCGACAGCAGCACGGCTAACGTTAACGGACGAGAGAAGACCGTCTCTCTGAACGGAGAGCCGGTCGTGAAGCGGCCGCGGGAGAGCTCTGGGTCGTCACAGCAACAGGAGTCTTCTTCTTCTCTCCTCCGCGTCCCGAAGGAGCCGCAGAACAAAGTGACCGTGGTGCTCGGAGCGCAGTGGGGCGACGAGGGGAAGGGGAAAGTTGTGGACTTGCTCGCTATGGATGCGGATATTGTCTGCAGGTGCCAGGTAACCCAGCGATTTAACTTCACAGTTAGCATTCAAGCTTACTACTTCACACAATGGCGTTGTATTTAAAACGTCCGCTTTGTTTCTAACATGAGAGTTTAGGGTGAAAAGTCGTTAAACCGTTTAGTATAGCGGTTTAATATTAATGAGGTGGTTGTGACGTTAACAACCTTGTCTGACCTCCCGGATGTAGAAGTGCTAAGTTGATGCTAGTGAGAACAGCTAGCCTGGTTGTGTGTTTCTCTTTTTATCTGCAAAATGTGGATCCAGCACATGACCTCCACACACTGATAACCCTGTCCATTGAATGTGACGTTATGTAACGTTGCCCAGCTGTTCCTCTTTCTTCTACAGTGATATTTATTCAAGATTCAAGATGTTTATTATGGTTATAATAATAATAATAATAATAAATTGGACTTATATAGCGCCTTTCAGAAACCCAAGGACGCTTTACAAAGGGGGCACACAGAAATCATACTAATAAATAACACAGAGGAGAAACTATAGCTAAGTTATTAAAAGAGTGATGTGTAGGAAGAGTCAGCTGAGATCATAGGCCTTGATGAACAGGTGGTGTTTGAGGTGTTTTAATCGTGTGAAAAGCTCCATTAAAAATAATAAGTTATATTACAATTATAAAAGGAAATACTTTGTACAAGGCCATATCAAGAACATATACACATCAGGAAGTATGAATGTACATATATAAGAAATACTTTGTACAAGGCATATTAAGAACATATACAGGCATATGAAGAACATATACATTAAGAACATATACAGTATAAGATATATGATTAAGGTACTTTTTGTGTGAGAAGAATTTATGAGACATAAGAATTGTATTTTTTTCTGTCTTTCTTTTCTTGTCAACTAACATTTGCTGCAGGGGCTGAATATTTTGACTCTATCTTAGTGAAACACAGGCTGTGAGGTTGTTAAACAAGATCTGTGTCACTGTACCATAATAACTGTCTTCTGTGTTGTTTACTTGCCTCCAGCGTTGTGTCTCATCAGAATAACCGCCCTCTATAGCAAGTTGAATCCTGTTTTTACTGTTTGCAGGGAGGAAACAATGCAGGTCACACGGTGGTTGTGGACAAAGTGGAGTACGACTTTCACCTGCTGCCGAGTGGAGTGCTCAACAAGAAGGCTCTCTCCTTCATTGGTACAGCACAATCCTTGTGTTTTATTTTGAAAAACTCAAAGTTGGCGGGAAGATAAAGATCCTCATAAAATAATAAAGTCTGTGACGTTATATGACCAAGATCAGTTGTAATGTGTCATGTAGTAGTGGAGAAGTGACACTGTTTTTGTAGTACACCCGTTCCTAGCTAAACTAAGATTATGCATATGTATAGAAAAATCAACACAAGGTGCACATACGACTTACAGGGACTATACATAGTTACACAAAGGGTAACTAAAGGTCAGAAAGGCTTCATTTCTCTGGTATAACAATCACCGTTTAAATCTTAAGCGTTCTCTTGATTTCCTCTTTTTTTGTTTAACATTTTTTCCAGTACTATGAAAACACGGAAAGAGGAAACATTAAATGAACTCTTGTTAAAGTGATTGGTAACAAGATAGCTTGAGTTATATAAATAAATAAAACCTCCGGGAAAACATGAGCAGTTTGTTCCTCATAAGAAATGTCTTATACAGTGGTGCCTTTCTCATGAGGTTTGTTAAAGTTTCATTTTGCATTACAGGCAACGGAGTGGTGATCCACCTACCAGGTCTGTTTGAGGAGGCTCAGAAGAACCTGCAGAAAGGCAAAGGTAAAGTTTTCTAAGCAGGAGAGATGCAGTGATATCATCAACATATTGTCTTCCCTTAGAAAGCAGTGTCGGTGTCATTAAATAGGCCGTTTTCA
Source organism: Hozukius guyotensis (assembly GCA_916700995.1). NCBI lineage: Eukaryota > Metazoa > Chordata > Actinopteri > Perciformes > Sebastidae > Hozukius > Hozukius guyotensis. The sequence goes on along the minus strand of CAKALU010063656.1, from coordinate 14,682 downwards.
CAGAAGACATTTTTTTTATCATGCTTTTTAATGTTTCCTTAAGAAAAAAACAACCTAAAGCACAAAAAATTAAATATTTACATATAGCAGATAGTAACTGTAAATTGAAAAACAATCGATTCAAAAACAAAGGTAATAATAATGAAATATAACATTGGGTATTGTATATTCAGAAACATATTGTAGCGGGTTTGACACTTAAATTAAGGGGGGTGCCAGTCAGAGTCACTTCTGACAAATAATAATCATAAAATAGAAAGGAAATAGCTCAGTCAAACCATACAAAACAATAAAGCAAATACCCAGTAGCAATGAAATATATATCACCAAAAACCGGCACTGCAAAAACAAATAGACCACAACTCAATTCAGCTTTCAATAAGTGTGTTCAATCCACTGAGCAGCGATTTATGTGATGTGTCCCTACTACACAAGAAAAGTAATAGATGAGGTATAGCAAATGTGTAATGTGGGATTTGTTGTATTGTGTGCAGGATTACAGGGGTGGGAGGAGAGATTAAAGATTTCTGATCGGGCCCACCTTGGTAAGTAAGCATTACCTCATTCAAATTTTTTGAATTAGAAATGTCCTCTTATTGACGGTCCCCTTCCGTCCGCCTCCAGTGTTCAACTTCCATCAAGCTGTTGATGGGATCCAGGAGCAGCAGCGGCAGCAGCAAGAAGGGAAAAAGTAAATCTACTCTTATTAGTTTAAATACTGCATATCTTTTGCTTTGGTGAAAGTGTATATTATAATTTAATTAAATAGTTTATCAGGGTTATTAATGTTGTGTTTTTATTTGTTCTCCAGTTTGGGAACCACTAAAAAGGGTATCGGCCCTGCCTACTCCTCCAAAGCTGCTCGGAACGGTCTGCGAGTCTGTGACCTTGTTTCGGATTTCAAGGTTTTTGAGGACAAGTGAGTTTTCCGGTTTTTCTTCTAATTTCCTTCATTTAAATTTTCTCATTATATGTTGCCAAATCATCAGCAATCTAAAATAAAATAAAATGTCAAAGAGAGCTGATGGGAACTTCAGACAGTGTCACTATGCCGTGTTTAACATTTCAGACTTCATAGTGTGCAGAGCATTTAATGTCTGAGGTTCTGTTAAGACCTGGCATTAAGGTGCGTCTTGGGTGAACCATATTCAGATATGGTCTGAGCCACATATGGCCACACTCTTGTAGCAGTGTGTGTTATTCTCGTAGCAGTGTGTATGCGAATGCGTCCTAGGCCTCATTGAAGGACCAGCTACTCAACAGATGTCTGTGTCACTCACCGAGAGAGGTGATCCACAACAACTTGTGTAGCCGAGGGTCACGTTACACCTATACTTCTCGAAGGTAGGCCTAATAAAGTAACAGCAAACACCTTATTATTCCCACATTGTCAACAGCAGCGCATAACAGCTTCACTCATTCCGTTCTGACCTTTCACAATAAAAGCCTCAACAAAATAGTTTAATATTAGGGCTGTCAAAGTTAACGCGATGATAACATGTCAACGCAAATTAGTTTTAACACCACTAATTTCTTTAACGCATAAACACAATCGATCTTTCAGAGGTTGTAGCGGGCTCAGTGTTAAAGCTGGAGAGAAGATACTGCTATCATATGAAACTAAACCTAAGGACTCCATTGGTACCAACCGTGTCATACTAGCTTGTCGCGAAGGAGGTTAAATAACGCTCCAAACTTGCGCTAAATTTTAGCGAGGAAAAACTGACCTCAAGATTTGTGAATGAAAATGGATTCTATGGGTACCCACGAGTCTCCCCTTTACAGACATGCCCACTTTATGATAATCACATGCAGTTTGGGGCAAGTCATAGTCAAGTCAGCACACTGACACACTGACAGCTGTTGTTGCCTGTTGGGCTGCAGTTTGCCATGTTATGATTTGAGCATATTTTTATGCTAAATACAGTACCTGTGAGGGTTTCTGGACAATATTTGTCATTGTTTTGTGTTGTTAATTGATTTTCAGTAATAAATATACACATACATTTGCATAAAGCAAGCATATTTGAGAGTATTAAATACTTGACAACTACTTGTTTACTTGCATATAGAGCGGATCCGATCACAAGTGGTCACTGGAGAGGTATTCTAATGCCAGGTGTGAACTGGCGCACAAGGTCTGAACAGGGCCTTGGTCTATTCAGTTTTGTTTTTGCAATACTGTGTTGATAAAGGAACTTCTCAAGATGCAAGTTTGAGTTCAGGAATACATTTTGAGAGCATTTGAATCAAATTTGGACAAAGACCTTATAGACATCAGGGTATCGTAAGTGTCCCATGTATTGCTTCAATAGTTGTAGTATCTCTATCTTCTCCTGCCACCAGGTGGCAACACCTGGCCACGGCACACACATTAAAACTGCTGGCACCCTGCTTTCATAGAAGCATTATGATAGCCTTGTCTGTCCTGTCATGTTGTGCAATTATATTGTGAAGGTGTATTTGCATACAGAGGGAAGCACATAAACTTGAATGAACATGTCTTAGCAGACTCTTTACTCTGTCCTCCTCTTAGGTTTCGTATGTTGGCAGAACATTTCCTGACGATGTATCCGAACCTCAACGTGGACATTGACAGCGAGCTGGAGCAGCTGAAGGTGAGGACAGGTTATCATGTCAGAGCCAGGAAATACTGACACATCCACATGACAGTTGCTTGGCATTGATATTGTGACAATAGACCTTTTTCATGGAAGACATTTTGACACGTCAGTGGGAAATGAACAGGTATAAATAATAAAAATGAATGATGGCTGAATTTAGCTGCCTTGGTTTCAAGGTCCTGGGTCCAGTTGCACAAAGCACCTCAATTTAAGAATTTAAGAAACCATGCAGTTTTTTGAAAGCAGTGTAAATGTGTTATTTTTGCCCATACTAAAATGGTGTATTTGTACCTAATCAGTCTTGAATTGCATAAATTGGGTATAACTGTAAAGCTGAAACTCTTGTGGATCCAATGAGCCCAACTGTATTAATGTGTGATGATGTTAGTCCCCATAGTAGCCATTTCATTGTAGTGAGACCATTTTTTTAAACTTGACCTCACTGTATGAAATGACCTGTGGTGACCTCTAGGATAATCACAGCCTCATGAAACTTACATACCACAAACTACAGACCTAGGGCATTCAGAGGATGGATGGCTTTCCTAGGTAGATTGACAATAAGGAGTTTCTGAGCAGTTTCCAGAACAGAAGTGCTCGCCATCCAATCGCCGAAAAATGCAATTCTTTCAGAAATCTCCAAATGTCAAAGGTTTTTGATACCAAATCACAGCATGGCTTTTCCTATGGTGTTCCTCAAGGTCTTAGTGTCTTAATGTGGTATTTTGGAGGGATTATTGATAATTTTTTATCAATTCTTGAGTAAAAAAAAATGGTTACATTTAGCAAAAAATATTTGTAACAAATGGTATCAATCCAAAAATGTATGAGACATAACTGAGCATGGGAATGGCCATCATATACTTCTATCATCATGTTCTACGCTCTTATTAACTATCTAATTGATTAATTAATTTGTATTTCTTATTTATAACTAGAACAACTTGAGCTGCATCTCAAATTAATCTTCAGGTTCCCAGCTTTCAGATGATGTACACCACTTCTATGTGACATCTACTGTTGACTCTTTATCTCCCCTGAACATCCCCTGTCCACCTCCCATACCCCTCTAAAAAAGAGGGCGGGATGGTAAGGGGGTTAAGCAATGTTATTATCACAGTACTGCAGCTTTTAGGACCGAATCAAATAGGAAATGACGACGTTGCAGTAATGAAGATTATTGTTTATTTACTAGTTTTGTATGATACGGGTGTCTATTGCCTCTCACCTGAGTTTGGATGGTTGACAGTTAGAGTTGTAACTGGTATTTATTGCTGAACAGTATTCAGTGTTTTCATTATATTAGTTAACAGTCTTTTTCACTTATAAGTTGTAGATTTCAGCCTATCTTGAGATGGTCTAAGCAGTCTTCTTGGTCTGTTTTTTTTCTTTCAGGGCTATGCAGAGAGACTGCGTCCTCTGGTGACTGATGGGGTGTACTTCATGCACAAATCTCTTAATGGTCCCAGTAAGAAAATCCTGGTGGAGGGAGCCAACGCCGCTCTGCTGGATATCGACTTTGGTGAGCAGCACAGGGTTTTGTGGAGTGAATAATGAAGATGGATGGACGTTTTGCCTCCTCAGGTTAACGGATGTTTTTCTCCGTTCAGGGACGTATCCTTTCGTGACGTCTTCTAACTGCACCGTGGGAGGAGTGTGCACCGGCCTCGGCGTGCCCCCGTCGTACGTCGGCCGAGTATACGGCGTCGTCAAAGCGTACACCACCCGGGTGGGCGTTGGTGCTTTCCCAACAGAGCAGGATAACGTGAGTAAAGACACATTTGAAAAAAAAAAAAAGTTTTTCCAACGTGTTGATGATGCTAATTACAGACAAGTGTTAGCAAGCTGAGAAGTCGTCGATGTTGTGATTAAAGGATCAAATTCATCACACTGGCTTCTCGGGCAGCTTGTTGTAAAATAGCCAACACACTCCACCAGGTTGAAGGAGATATGTGATGTTGTTGTCAGGTTATACCACAACAGCCAAGCACGTTTAAAGATGGCAGTAAAGGAAATGTCTTAGATGTTGAACCAACATTCAGGGAAAAATATGAATAGAATCTAAATGACCATTTCTAGTAATATATGACATTTAAAATTGATGAGAAGATATCTTTCTATATGGGTGAGTTGAATTTGTTGCTGCGGTTCATGGGTTTCATACAGATTTAGATTTCTCCTAATTCTGAAATAACAGTTGTGAACTGGAAAATAAAGCAAATATTTAAAAGGTAATCACATTATTATCAAAAAAAATCCTGAGATGAATGCAATACCACACAGATGAAGGACACACGGTGTCATAGATGTGAAAGGTGCTGCAGAGAGATGGCGACTAAGGCCGCATTCACACCAGATCCGGTGGTGCGGGGGTGTCACTTAAATGGCCCGTTTGTGCGACGTCATGTTGTGAAGTTTAACTCCCCCGAGGTAGCACAAGTAGACTTTATATTTCACAATTTTTGTTTTTCGTCAGAGCGTTTTTATGATCTCTAATATTTCCAACCGCACTTGAAGGCAGCGTCATTCATTTTCACAGCAGCTAGACAAGATCAGACTGAGGGATTGTGCCTTGTGCTGGAGCTTGTTGCAGGAAACCCACTACCAAATTCCCCACTGAATTGCTCCAACGAGCATCCATGTAGTCAGCTGTTACACAAACTCCTGAGCAGTTGGTGTAAGTGCTTGTGTTTTGTATTTTACCCTCAGGGATGTTAACAGTACTCTCACCGACTATCTGGTTACATGATTGGCCACCGCAGCTTGGCGTCGGGCTGCTTTTCTCCAAAAGTTGATTCCGATTCTACTTTTCGCTGCAGGCCGCTGTTTTTCCGCAAACCCCTGTGGCAGCCGCAGCCCAAATGCACTATAATACAATAATACAATACAATAAATCTCAGGGTGGAAACTTGTCTTCGGCTCACCAAACACAGGAAACAACAACATTAAAAAACACACAAGCAGTTAGTAAAAACACACTACATAGACAGGTTATGTTGCACATTAAAATAGTTCATGTAAGTGTCTGTGACTGAGATCTGCTCAGTCACTTTGTTGAGATAAGATCATTGATGGCATTTGGGATGAAGGACTTTTTAAACACATTTTTAGTTTCCAGAGGGACTCTATAGTGCCTTCCGGAGCTCAAGAGCTCAAACTGGCTGAAGTGAGGATGGGAGCTATCTGCCAGGATACTCCTCGCTTTCTTCCTCGTACTTTCTGTAAAAAGTTGAGTCAAGGTTTTTTTTTTTTTTTTGCCATTGACACAATCCTAGACAGTTTATTCTTATATCTACAGTTTAGGTGACCGTACCAGGCAGGAAGGTGAAAGGTTAAAACACTCTCAACAATAGTTTTGTACACTAATTCTAAAATCTGCTGACTGACACCGAGGCCACCAAGTTTCCTCAGAAGATTAAGTCAAAATGAATCGATCTGGTGTGAATGCAGCCTAAATCATCTGACCTGTGTCTCTTTGTCCTGTAACTGTTAAATTGAAGCTCTCCGTACTAGCATTAGTATTTAAAAAGTACCCAGCTGTAGCCATTATTGTGACTGTGGTTGAGTATTTTCCCGTAAATAGAGACTTGATTAGACAAGAGAGAAGACTAGTTGAAGTGACATGACATCCCACGTTGAGGCTCCTGAAGTCCCAGTAATGCAGATCCCCCTTGTGAGCCAAACCGACCTCAGTGACTTCATCAGTGTTGTCAGGTGTCGTGGTCAGCTTCAGCCTTGAGGTTAGAGAGGCTGACTTATGGTCAGACGTAGGTTCATTCAAATCTATGAGATTGCTGGGAAAACCTTTTGTGGGAAGGTGGAAAAGAAGTCTGCCAGCGATGTGCTCTTCAACAAGACAATTTACCACCCAGCAGCTCAGTGGTTGACAGTAGAGGAGTGTGGTTGTACTGGGCAGCTTCCACAGGATGTTACTGGAAAAGGGCATGTGCAGCTGACTGTCCGTACGCGGTCAAAGGTGTCAAAACAGTCAGAACCAATACAATGTCCCTGAAAATAGCGGAATTATCTGGTGGATTTTGAAAGTAAATGTAGTTTTTATTTTTCAAAGCAGTTGACAGTGTGTGCTTCTTGTATTTTAGGAGACTGGGGAACTGTTACAGTCCAGAGGGAGAGAGTTCGGTGTGACGACGGGCAGGAGGAGGCGTTGTGGATGGCTGGACCTGATCTTGGTCAGATACGCCCACATGGTCAACGGCTTCTCTGCGTAAGGAACTCAATCTCACCATTTCAGCATATTATCCCCCCACTTACTGAAGTTCCAGTTCAGTTATTGTCATCAGAGTTGAACAGAGCGACTTGTTTCCTTGCAGAATTGCCCTGACGAAGCTGGACATTTTGGACACGCTGTCAGAGATTAAAGTGGGCGTGGCCTATAAGGTTGATGGAGAACCTCTACCAAGTTTCCCCGGTAGGTCATTCCCATTTAGATGTTTTTATAGATCTGCTCTTTGTCTGCCCTTTACAGAACAATAGTATTGGATTTAACAGTCAACAACAAGCATTCGTTTACTTCAAATTAGGTTTTAGTGTTGCCTTAAAGTAGGGGGCAAAGTTTGACGACTGTAGGGCTGCAACTGATGATTATTTTCATTATCTGACAATTATTTTGAGCGAATCTTTGTGGAGAAACTCAGTTTTACAGATCTGTCGATTAAATCACCTACAGCCGTACCCAAAACCCAAAGATATACAATTTTGAGTGATATAAAACCTATAAAACAATAATGGTAAAGCAGCAACTCTTCACACATTTGAGAAGCTGGAACCAGTGACTGTCATTTTTGGTTAAATACATAGAAAGAAAGAAAGAAAGAAAGAAAGAAAGAAAGAAAGAAAGAAAGAAAGACATAGATGATCGTGTAATTATCAAATTTTTTTGATTAATTTTCTGTCTGCACTAGATGACTACAATACAAGGTGTAAATGTTTGGTCACATTTTATCCATCTATCCACAAAATATTTTTATGCCAGAAACATAATTACTGCAAACACAGGAGTATACTCAAAGGGGTTATTATTTTGCGACGCACTACTTAGACTTTGTTTACAGGCAAATGAACGTGGCTTTTATGCTCCCTAATGTCTTATTTTACACAGGTCAGCTTTTACTAGCAGGAAATGCAACATCTCGGGTTTTTAAAAAATCTATTTTGCAGCAGATTTTCAGGGTGCATTTATCATCCTTCTCGTGTCCCTCTGCTTGCTCCGCCAAATGGAGCAAATTGAATTGTTAAGCTAATGAACCAGAGGATGATAAAACAACTTTCCTCTTTTTCTGCTCCACCTGACACTGCAGCTGCTCTCTGCCAGCGTGTTATCACTGATTTCCCCTCATATATTTATCATCTTTATGGTGCTGGATGTCAGAAGTGACGCTTGTCCTGATCCAGATTTGCTCTCTGGTTTTTGCTGCATTCTTTCAACAATCTTAGGAGCATCACACCGTATCAGATAATAAAACATATTTTTGCGTACGGACCATAAATCCCATTAAAAGACATTTGTCCAGGGTGTTGTTTTGACTTCCGTCTTGTGATGAATCAGCAACATTTCATCTTTCACTCACACGTTGTCTTCTGTTTGTAGCAAACATGGATGTTTTGACGCGGGTGTCGGTGGATTACGAGACGTTGCCCGGCTGGTGCTGCAGCACCGAGGCAGCTCGGAGCTTCGAGGAGCTGCCGTCGCAGGCCCAGAGTTACATTCGGTTCATCGAGAACTTCCTGCAAGTGCCAGGTTTGTAAAGAGGCACTTTACATTAATGGATAGACTGCAGCCAAATGTGTTATTCGCTTTGCCAAACCTGCCAGTCACATCTCGTCTTTTTTTCTTTTTCTCATTTCAGTGAAGTGGGTCGGTGTCGGCAAGTCCAGAGAGAGCATGGTCAAACTGTTTTGATCCGTCTGTGCTGACCCCGTAGTCCTCCTCACATAATGATTTCAGGTCTTGATAGGATTACCAGAGGAGTTTAAAATGCAAACTCTCCTAAAGGAAACACTTCACCAGCAAGGCTATTTGTGAAACTTTTAGTTGCTGCTTGTGCATCACATTTACAATAATTCTTCTTGGATATAATTTATGCATTCCACATAATGTTTTCTATATTTATTCGGGTGTTAATTTTTTAAAACTTGGTGCAAATGGATCATTCTTTTTCCCATTCTACAGTAAAGCGCAGTTTATTTTGCTTTTTAGCATTTCAGGCTAATTAACCTTAATTGATATTTGTTCTCCATGTTATTATTTTTCTTTTTTTTTTACATATATTTGAAGAGCCATTGATGAACAGATGTAGAAGCTGTCGCATTAAAGGGCACAACACAATAAAGCGAGAGATTCTTTTCAGGCTTCGTAACGAGACGGATAAATGATTGAAAGCCATTGTGCAATCAGACGGATAGTGAACTTTTCTATTGAGCAATTTTAAAACACTTTAAAAAAACATGAACTCATCTCAGTTGTCTAAGTTTGTAACAATATTTCCATGATGATTGTTGGAATGAAAAGTGCTTTTTAAATCATCCTCAAAATGAATAAATCGAGCAACTTGAGTTTGAATAGATGTTTTCTTCATAATAGTTGAGGAAAAGTAAGTATAAATTCCACGTCCACAACAGAGACATTGGTCTTTGAGGAGTTTGTGTAAATGTAATGAAAATGGCCAATGGGGCAGTGTTGTACCAGAATATATCTCAATATGTTTCATACGCCATTTCATTCATCGTCAATGATGTAAAAGACTCTTACCCAGCTTGTTCTTATCAATAAAAGGAAACTAACATTTATTGTTTCTCTTATTTTGTCATTTTCACTCAGCTTTTAGTAAAAGGTTTAGCTCTGGAAAACATGTTTCTGAAAAGGTAAATAAATTGTTCTCAGGTGTTAATGTGAAATGTAAAGGCATACACATTGTGTTGTGTTATCAAAGCATCCTTACATTGCTCCTGATGCACAACTACAGTTTATTTTCTTCTTATTGATATTCCCTGTAGGGGTTTAGAAGTAAAATAAGGTAACCAAAATTATTCCAACATATCTGGTCATTGCTGTCTTATTCATAATGCACACATATTGTCCTTTACTGGCTGTGTAGGGTGGCCCATAAGAAACCTGCACCTGGGAAGATGCGTGATGCCGTTATCCTACGTCTCTGAATGTCTCCACAACAAAATGTAAGCATGTTTAAAGCTCATCGATATATTTTATATTATCGATGGATCAAATTAATATGTATAATATGAGAGGTGTTTCAGAGTTCATTCTTGCCAGTGTTCCCAGATGCAGCTGTTTTTAGTGAGAAAGCGCTGATAAACTAGACTCAACACTACTTGCTCAGTGCCAGACGGATATTTTTCCCTCGCTCTTTCTTACTTTACACCCTCCTTAGTTGACTTCCTCTCACGATGTAAAAGCTTTTTCAGGACCGGGGGGTATTAGATTAAAGTGTAAAGTGGATTCCTTGACAAATCGATTAGAGGTGTAACAGAAGAGTCCTGGAGCTTCTCAGATATTGCAGTCTAATGCGTTAAAGGCCCTCACAGGTGTTTTCAGCTATTCCGGCTGATTAGGCCTCCGCTCAGGTTGATGTTGGGCAGAGATGTGCTCGGAAATTATGTCATGTTTTTAAAGTCTGCATAAGCAACTCAAATCATTCGTTGGCTTTTAAAGGTTCTCTATACGATATTCAGAGCATTAATATAGCAGCAATCAACTAGTTGCTATGTAAAGATATAAAGGAGTAATGTCTACCTAAGCAGAGAATGAAGTCTCTCTCCCTCTGTGTGTGTTGTAATCCGAGTTTCTCTGTGCTTTGTTGACATAGCAGCATTGTGATTCTAAAAATGTTACTCCGAGCAAGACGTATAACTCTGATAAAAAGGAGAGTTTTTTGCTAGTTGTAGCTTACTCGCTAGCTAGCAGACAGTTATAGAGTGCTCCAGGTATGACATCATTTTGTAGGCCAAACCGGAAGTTAGCATCGCCCTGGGTTCCCTCGACAAAAAGCCAATGGGATTTTTCCATTGGGTTTTGGATTATTGCAGAAAATAAGCTAAATAAATACAATAAAAATAAGGAAAAAAACAAAAACTAATCATAAAACCCATTGACTTCTAGACGAGGGAACCGGAAATGCTAAAATGCTAACTCATTTCTGGGTTTTAGGACTCATTTCTGGGTTTTAGGACTCATTCCTGTAGCACTCCATTGTGATTGGCATGTGATTACCAAGCTGACGGAGCGGGCACTGGTGATAACTCCGCTGTTGTGAAAAGCGACATCATGAAAAAAAAACGCACTTGATAAACGACAACTTGAAATAGAACAAATTCTATAATGTGATAAAAATGTACTCCAATTAATATGAAAATATAACTTAGTTTTGGACATTTTGTGGCTTCATACATCAAAGCGTCCTGCATTCTGCTTAAAAAACCTAATGGATAATATGTGCTTTTACCAATATACTACAAATTCTAATAGAGTTACAGAGGTTAAAGATATGAATATCCACTGCATCACATTGTGTAAATCAAAATATCTTCCTTTTAAATACAGAAAAACCTGCAGATCATTTAGCTGCTTTTAAAAAATCACATTTATTTTAATTCCTAAGAAGACTTGTTATTGTGCCGCTGTTCTATAGAATAAAAAATATGTATTTTTTTCTGATGATTTTTCTTCTACTGTGCGTCGAAAGTGCATCTTCCGTTAAATGAGCAAAGTTGCAGACGTTTGCTAACCAATCAATTTCCAGTCCAAGAAGTCCCTGCATCATCAAAAATGGCAGAAAGTGAGCTTATGCAAGAAGGCTTAATTGAAAATAAAGTGCTCATAATAGCAGTGTAGTCCACCTCCCCCCTCACGTTTCTGTCTGCCCCC
>CAKALU010063655.1:5909-22989 GCA_916700995.1 Hozukius guyotensis | reverse complement strand
CATGCGGCCGGCCGGACACACACAAAAACAAAGAGTTATGTAATTGCGGAGGCCCACACCGAGGGGAGAGGACAGGATGGTGTCGTGGAATATACGTTCACGCTGACATGTTCGCTCCCGTATAACAACCAATTACTTCTCTTCCTCGTGTTTCTGTTTGTGTCTGTCATGCATGTGTGGGGGGGGGTTTCCTCTGTCATTTTTGTGCCCCCGAGTGCCGCAACCCCTCTATAGGCTACCACCACCGTCTGCATGCTCTGATCCAGTTTCACCCGCATCTGTCTGCGTGTCTCCCTCTCCCTGCAGCTAAGGAATCAGTGTTGGAGGGGGGGAGCTCTGGCGCTGGCCGCTCATCAGATTTCTCTACATCTGCTCCATTTCCTCTCCGTTCTTCTGCTTCATCCCTCCCCACCTTCCCGTGTGCTCCCCTTTCTTTCTCACTTCATTCACCGTGATCTACTATTACCCTTATTAGTCTATTATTCCCGGCCAATTCTCCCTGCTGATTTTTTAAGGAGGTGATTTCCTCTTTAAAAGAGAGAGAGGACTGTGTGGTTGTGCCACAATACATAATAACAGTCATGAAGGCGATCGTTATACAGTTGGGACTCTCTGATGTGTGACGTAGATTGTTCTGGAAGCTGGGGGAGGGGGGGAAGCTGGCTGGCTGCTCCGCCAGCCAATCAGAGGGAGGAGACGAGGAGGGAGAGAGAGAGAGGGAGAGGGAGAGCGAAACAGAGAGCTGACGTACAGGAGGAAGGGAAGGAGGTAGAGCAGGGAGGGTAAAGTGATGAAGAGAGTGGTGTGTGTGTGTGTGTGTGTGTGTGTGTGTGTGTGTGTGTGTATGTGTGTATGTGTGTGTGTGTGTGTGTGTGTGTGTGTAACAGTCTCCGCCCCCTCTGAGCTCCAGTCTCACTGCCTGAAACCAGCTCGGCTCTCAATCCGCTTACAATTAGAGCACTTTATGCTGATAGTACGCCACGCTGCGCCGGGTTCTTCTGCTCAAGACAACGACACGAGTCCTCAGGGCTGCACGATTATTTAGACCAATATTGATATCACGATTATTTATCACGATTATTCATGGACAACATATTTTTATTCCACTTTCACATTAAAATAAACAGAGCTCTGCTTTCACTTCCATGCTGTGCTACATTCCTGCAAATGTACAAATTAGGGCTGCACGATGTTGGAAAAAACTGACATAATATATTTTTTTCTGCAATATGAAAAAAATACAGGAATATTCACTTTACCCTTTTGTTAGCTACATTTTAAAGTTAAATGCTTCAATCTGGTGCACTTTGAGAGCAGAATTAGCAACATTAAGAGGCTAGATAAACAGTTTTATGCTCTTAATTTAATCATAAACACATTAGTTGTATAGATATTATCTATACCCAAAAGTGAAGCCAAAACATCTCGATCACCGGCTGGTGGCTAGCTGTTAGTTTAGGAAGCGCTTGACTTGATATGCAGCAGATTTCTATGAGCAGAACGCGCATTTTAAACGTCAATATCGCAGTCGATCATGTTCATTTAATTGTTGGATGCAACAATTGTGATCGCGATTAATATTCGATTAATTGTGCAGCGGCGGCACTACGAGTCCTGCACATTTAGAAACATCAATGTTCATGATGACAATCATAGATTGAATCATCAGCAAGGTGTGTTTTATTAAAGCTGCAGTGGGTAGAAATGGAGCAAATATGATTTAAAAAAAGTTATTACTGACAGGTAGACAGGTAATCTGAAAAAAAATCATGTGCCTCTGAGTCCTCCGGTGCTCCTAACGGCATCTGCAAGATTTCACAGACCGGAGAAAAACAACCAATCAGAGCCAATCTGAAGTCTGCCGTCTCTGAGCAGCTGTCAATCAAATCGCAAACTCCGACCAAACGGTCAAACTAGGCAGCGCTGATCAAATATGAATCAATATTCTGTTGCTGTAATGCCTATTTCTCTCCTCAAATGTTCTCAGAAACATCTTGTAGTGTACTGTTTAGCTGGAAAATGAGAAAGTTTGTGACCCGGCAGCCATGTTGAGATCAAGTTGAGGAAATACCAAGCACCGCCCACCAGCAAGAGCACAGCCAATAGGAACGCTCTCTCTCTCTCTGAAATGACCTGTGATTGATCAAAGTCTTCCATCTCGGGCTAGATTTTTTTAAAGCCTGAAAACAGAGCCATGAGGAGGTGCAGAAGTCTAGTTTTCTCTCAGAGAACTTGAATTACAATATGCTGAAAGGTTATTATGGACTTTTTTGCCCAATGATGCCAGAAACGTGTTGCCTACTGAAGCTTTAAGTCTCTCAAGGCAGTGCTTTGCAGAAAGAAAAAAAAAGAGAAATAGAGTAAAAAGAGATCTGAGCCACTTGCTCCGACAGCCTATTTGCACAAACACAGTCCTCAGCTGTGCAAGTGCACAAGAGAATTCCCAGTTCATCAAAGATGCACATCAAACCGTGGCCTTGGGGCTGTGTGCGCTCCACGCAGAAGGAAGACATCCCATTTTCCACTTTAAAAAGGGGTCTTAATTTTCTGAGAGAAAAGATGATAGCGTGTTTGCCTGACTGTTTAAGACCTAGAGGTTGGTGGTGGTGGTGGTGGTGGTGGTGGTGGTGGGGATGGGAGGTTGTCTGGGAAGATATCAGAGAGATGAATGTAGGTGGAAAAAAGGGAGAGCATTGATGCTCCCCTTCTGTCTCCCTCTCGGATGAAAGAAGAAAAACAAGCCACATGACCTTGAAGATAGACGATCACTCGAACGAACCGTATACTTTCATAGGTACACTGGCCCATGCAAGTACCATTTAAAGTACCCTTCTTTTAGTTATTCTTATCTTTTTCTGTCTGTATAAAATAGTTTACTATTTTCTTATTCTACAGTATGTAAAGCTTCTTTGAGAACTTTGAAAAGCGTTATATAAATCTGATCAAAACTTGCCTTGTATTGACCCATTGTAAAAAAACAACAACATAAAATGTCATCAAATTACACACTATTAATTGATTGCACATGGGTCTTAAAATATCAACTGATATCATCACTGATAATAAACTGAAGTTGCCTTAAAGCTTATTAACAACATGACAAGACCCCGCTTAGCCAGGGATTTATCTAGGGCTGCAACTAACTTCATTGTCGATTAATCTGTCGATGATTTTCTCGATTAATCGATCAGTTCTTTGGTCTATAAAATGTCAGAAAGTGGTAAAAAAGTGTTTCCCAAAGCCCGAGATGACGTCCTCAAATGTCTCGTTTTGTCCACAACTCAAAGATATTCAGTTTACTGACATAGAGGAGGAAAGAAACCAGAAAATATTCACATTTAAGCAGCAGGAATCATCAATTTTGAACTTTTTTTTCTTTAAAAAAATCACTCAAACTGATTAATCGAAAATAGTTAGCGATTAATTTAATAGTTGACAAATAATCAAGATTTTTCTAAACAAAAGGTGCTGCTCATGTGAGCATGTATTTAACATTTTCAAATCAGGAGGCATTTTCCTCTTGCTGGGAAAACTTATATTGTGCAGACAGCATGCCGTTTAACAAGTGATACTGGCACAGTTTAAATGTGGACCTGAGTAAAAGAGCTTGTGAGATGGATCACTGCCGATTCCAATACCATCAGTGCACGTCTACCTAGAGGTTTAATAACAGCACCATGCTGACTCTGCTTTCCATTCATCGCCTTGCTCTCTCAGACGGAGTATACACACATGCAAAAGTTCACTTTGTTAGTGATTAGAAGCTTTTCCGTAGCTGAGCTTTTAATCAGCTGAGTTATGGCCTGAATGAAGCTTTTACAAACTACCCAAAGAACGTATTGTTCCTCTGTACCGTGTTGCTCAACGTCCAGTAGGATACATGTCTCTAATGTGCCAGGCAGGCTCGCAGGCTCCTGTCAAACAACAGTGTTTCATCGTTTTATAGACTCTGGCTGTAGTTTAAACCGCCCACTACATACTACTGATAAACGCAGTATACGGTACATAGTACATACTGCGTTCCTCAGTAGTATGAAACAGTTAAAGCGACGTATTTAAACAGGTTTAAACTATTTATTCTAACAGCTCTTAGTGAAGTCAGACAAACAGGATCATCAACAAGGGGAGACGGGTAATATATTATATTGATCCACAACATTTACTCAAACTGCTTTTTCAGTTCCAGCAACAAAACCGTGGACTGATCTCCCTCCAGATATTAGAGTAATATGTTGTCTCAGCAGGTATCTCTCTGCCCCGTCAGAGGAGGCTCTTTTCCTCTCCTCTTCCCTCGCCACTCTGCTGCTCTGTAGCCGCTCTGTGAGCATCACTGGACGACTGCCGAGCAAGCGAGCGAGCTACGCCGATTGTGGAGCCTTTCAACTCCAAAAAGGCAGATAAACACAGGTTCCTGTTAATTTATAACGGACATTTGTGTTGTGATATTTAAACAAACTATCCGTCAACAAGGAATTAAAAGCCCCTCGTCTACAGACCGGTCTCTAGAGAGCTCCAGCCAGCTCATAGCGGTCTGTGAGCGTGACCGCCCGGCTGGCGAGGTAGCGACCCCGGCAAGCGCTATAGCTAGCTGTCACGGCAGTTTGTGGAGCTCCTAAACTCCGAAAACGTTGGAACAAATGTTTTTTTGTCGCCATCTAATATTGTAAAACTGTCAATATTCAAAACCTACACAGTTGATTTCTCGCCTCAAAAATTCTCAGAAGTGAATTTAGTGATGAAATAGCTATGAAAAATATAAAAAACAAGCCGTTTTTGGCTGTTGTTGTTGTTGTAACCGTAGCCTGTAGCGTTCCAGCGCTTTGCATTGTGGGATACAGTAGGCGAGGTAGACTGGTCCGATGCATACCGGAGATTTTTTCCAAATCAGTACGACATCCGGGTATTTTTGGCATCCTGGAGATTTAGCTTTTGTTCACATACTACATGCTACATGTTGGTCAAATCAGTACGTACTACTAGTATAGTATGACTTGGTACTACTAGTATAGTACGAGGTAGTACTACTAGTATAGTATGAGGTTGTACTACTAGTATAGTATGAGGTTGTCCTACTAGTATAGTATGAGGTCGTACTACTAGTATAGTATGAGGTTGTACTACTTGTATAGTATGAGGTTGTACTACTAGTATAGTATGAGGTTGTTCTACTAGTATAGTATGAGGTGGTACTACTAGTATAGTATGAGGTTGTACTACTAGTATAGTGTGAGGTTGTACTACTAGTATAGTATGAGGTTGTACTACTAGTATAGTATGAGTTTGTACTACTAGTATAGTATGTGGTTTAGAATACAGCCAGTGTTTTTTATTGTGATCTGTGATAAAAATCAGATTTTAGATTCTTAAGTTTCATTCATGTGTATCCAAGTTTGACAGATTCTCCATGATGCATGCCTTCTCTTTCACACACTGTATTTCAAGTGTATCGTATATCTGGTGTTGCTACCAGAGTGCCACGGCACGCTACTCTAACTGAAGCCAAAAAAGGAAAACATGGAAATTACTAGATCCTTATCAGACGTCTATTACAGAGGAGGCGGCAGAAAGAGTGTCAGCGAATCACGAGCGAGGAAGGGAGGCGTGTCTTTAGAGGTTTCTCCATCTCTCTCTTCCTCCTGTGGGCTTTAAAATGTGAGCAGCAGCAGCGAGACTCACAAGAGAGAAGATTAAAGGGCTTAATTAGAAGTGAATAAATATGACGCTGTAGTTAAGAGGGAAAACCCTCCCTCGCTGCATCACATTCAACGCTGACAGAAACGCTGTTTAAAAGCACTTGATGTCTGACGGCACAGTGTGAAGGCTATATAGGTCAGAGTGTTTATCAGACGGTAACTAGATATCTGAATGGTGCAGCAGCATAATTGTACACCTGAGTGGTGTAATATACTGTACGTTACTCTCACTGAGCGACAATCACTCTCGTGTTTCCGGCCAGAACTGTTCTCAACATGTAGAAGAGTCAACATAAGAGTTGGATGACACATTAGAGGACGGTTGCCTGTGTTACCCGCTGCTCTCAGAAGACAGATGGAAGACAGACAGACAGAAGACAGATGGAAGACAGACAGACAGACAGCTTCCCTGGACTCATCACTCCCCCTGTCCCTGGCCTTTTGTGCCAACAGCTGCAGGCACACCACAGATTCCTCTGTCTGTTATGATTTAGAGGAAGTGAAGTGTGAAAGAGAGTGGAACGTCCTGTCCTCCTGACCTGGGCAGCAGCGCCCACTGGAGCGACACAATTCATTGACAAATGATTGAAACTGCAATATCATAAGTTCATACAGAAGCTGCACCAGGCTGCAAGTTTTTTCTCAGAGAGAAATGTCACACACATCTCAGGGCCGTGCAATTAATCCAATTGTGATTTTGGCTTACAATGATTATGAAAACAAGATACATAAAATGATTATGCTGTAATGAATCCAGCGTACTCCTTTCGTTAACAGCGGTGCGCTTTTGCCTTGCTTGGTGGGTCAGGGACGGCCACTTGGTGGGAGGATCCCCTCGTGGGAACTGGCCCTCGCCAGTAGGTATATTGCACTGCGATATGATTTGTGTTATTAGAGGGAATGAGGGAGGGAATTTTACATCATTATTCTCATTTTCATTGAAAAACATGTTAAAATGATTATGCTGTGATTTTCGCGGGGATCTGTACCAAACAAAGATGTTTTCTTTAGTTTGTCAAATAAGATGTGTAGGTCAGGACATCTCCGAAGCACCACAATATTTAGTATTAAATGGTATTTTGACACAGATTTCACCTTTAACAAATATTGTGATTTGAAAATTGCAGTAGGCTATATTGCGATTTTGATGAAATCTCGATAATAGTGCATCCCTACTCGCCGGGCTTCTTTCCTCTGAAGTGGTGCGCCACGACCGGCTCTAGGTCGGCTTGGAAAGGCCTGGGTTGAAGGTGGCGCTTTACAGCACCCCTCGCCCGGACCTCCCTGCTTAGTGTTCATTGCGGGACGGAGCTCCATGCTGCCTGCACAACTGTCAATCAGGGCTCCAGACTCAAATGTTACGTTGTTGTACTGGTACCAAAATTTTTCACCACACCTTTTGGCGCTGCAATAATACATTTTTTAGCATTACTGTTTGCATACTGGCTAGTTAAACTGGTCATATTTCCCTCTCTATTATCTATTTAATATTGCTGTGAACATCTTCAAACAACTTCAAACAACATTTTACAAGATGTCATTTGAACACATCATGATAACGTTAGAATTAACCATTCGCCCAATACTCATCTTTACTGAATCAACAAGGATAAAATGGGGTGGGTCCCCTGGACGCGTCGATAGCGAGTTTAACAGTCAGGCAACGAAAATATTTAGCCGCACTCGACAGATTTTTGCTTGCATATGCAACCAAAACAGTTGCACTCTGGAGCCCTGTCAACGGGGGGGGGGACTGACCTCAGTGCGACGATGTTGGCGAAACCCATCCGACCCGTCTTGAAACACGGACCCCGTCTCATTTATCACGCTTTCTGGGTGCACATCTTTTTTTCGGTGTTATTAACAATCATATCTATACAACCAATTAGTTTATGATTAAATTGTTTACAATGACGAGGTTCTTCAGAAAAGATCTAGGGTGCTTTCACATCAGGGGACCCGGGCCCGGATCGGAGTACACTTGACCCCAAAAGTCCAGTTCGTTTGTTTAGTGTGAACGCTCCGTACTAGAACAGCTGATCTCAACATAAACAAATACACGTGGATGATGACGCAAGTGTACTTGGGCACGGTACGGATCAATCGTACCTAATATGAAATCGCCCCTAGACTCTTAATTTAGCTCTCAAAGTGCACCAGATTGATGCATTCTGCAAATTCTAAGTAGGGAAATCTCTTTGACCCTTTTATAGTCATTTTTGTCCAACATATATTTTTAGACATTTTTCTGTACAACCACATATTTGCCCTGTGCAACCTAACTTCTCTCTGCCCATAACCAACATAACATCCCACCACATCACAGCTCCAGAATGTCTCACAACAGCCTTTAATTCACAACTTCTAACGTAACATAAACACATTTCTGACCCACTAACCTCCGTGTTTCAGTAAAAAGAGAAAATAGATCGTCCATCATTCAGAGGCAGCAGACTATAACTTAACTCTTTAACATCCGTGTGAGCCTTCAGATCACATTCTACCCTGAGAAGACATTTAATGACGATAGGCTTTTATTTATAGTGCAACACTCCACAACAGCACAATCCAGCCTTGCTGCTCTTTAAAACGCGGTTTATCATCCCTCCCCTCCGCTGCATCCATTTAAGCCGCGCTCCTTGAGATAAGACGTGTAGAAGAGAGGCGGTGACGATGACAAGCGCCACGCTGCTATAAATTCCCCCCTGATCACACCGCAATTTATGACTCTCCAACACAAAGCGCTGGGCGTAATTAAGCGAATGTGAAACGGCAAATTAATCTGTTATGAAATTACTGCCGCGACACTACTTTATAATAATGTTATCTTTTATTGCGCTATGTAAATGCATGCGCCTTGATGTGTGTATGTATGTTGTGCCCCGCTTTTTTATAGGGATGAAAACAGCACAGCATGAACTGAAATACAACAGCTAATTAACCCTCAGAAATTAACTCTAGTGCAGCTTGTTGATGGCGGAAAGGCCTCTGCTGCGATACGCAACAGCCATGATGGGGCCAATAATTAGTACTGTTACACTATTTTTTTGACGAGGGCTGGTCTGTGCCCTTAGTAGCCTTTATTCATGTGCAGGTTTTAACCCCTTGAGACCCACAATAGACCTGTTTTTGTCTTTTTTATGGAGGTACAGGGGGTCTTTAGGGGGAGATAGCAGGTCAACAGTAGATGTCACATAGAAGTGGTGTAAATCATCTGAAAGCTGGAAACCTGGAGATTAATTTGAGATGCTGCTCAGCACTGTGTGTCAAGTTGTTCTAGTCATAAATCAGAAATAAACATTAATTCATTTTTGGACCAAATGCTACTTTTTACACATAGAAACTTAGCTGCATTGTTAAAATCAAAATCAAAACAAACATGCAAATTATAAATAAAAAACAAACATTAAATTACTTTTTAAAATAAAAAAAAAAATAGATTTTTGGGTAAATTATTAATATATGAACAAAAATAGACCACCTTTGATGTTTGATTTATGTTAAAAGGGACTGTAGGTAAGATTTTACACACATTTGATAGTTTTTTTTGTGTGAACAGGTTGTAACCCAGCTTAAAAATTGAGACCCTCCACGACTTTCTGGGTTTCCTCTATCAGCCTTTTCATGTGAAGAATGCAGGACGTTTATTCCGGGTAAAATCCAACGAATGTGACGTCATGCACGCTCGCGAGTGCCTTTATTTCCAGGACTAACAGTGTGCAACCACAGCTAACGTTCGATTAGAAATGGAGTCCGGTAACGCCAACAAACGACCAGCCCCCGCCACAAACAACTCAGACTCCAACACAAAGTCCAAGGAAGCAGAAAAAAAGCAATTTATATCTAGTGAAGCCCGTCTTGCAAAACAGGAATGTGACTGATGTTGAGGGGAAAACTAGGATCAACATCGATTCATAGAGGGACCTTCGTTTGGTTTTGGGTTTCAAAAAGGACCCCGAGCTGGCAAAATTCCTACTGGACAGGTAAGTTAACATTACTGCCATTGCATGTGAAATATACAGTGATGTTGTGGTTTTAGCTGTCAATCAGGTTCAGTCTTGTGTGTGTCGCCTCACTGTTTTGACCGATGCTCGCTCGCGTCTACGTAGTGCGAGCACAAGCGCGAGCAACAGGACACTGACTGTCGTTGAGTTAACGGCCACAGGAGTCACTGCTAACAAGCAATTTCTGATTCTTACATAGAGCCCCTTTAAAGGCCACTTTGAATGATTAACTAACTAGAATGGCACTCGGACCGTCGTCGTTACTCTTTCCAACAATCAAAGTGTGCTTTTGTTGAACTCAACGGTAATTTCACCGAGTTTAATGTGAAAAAACGCAGAATCTACAGTCGATTAGTCAACTAAGATTAAATATAAATATTAGTCGACTAAGATTTCTTTAGTCGTTTAGTAATTCTTTTATGCTTTTTTCATGCTGAATGACTTATTTCTAAGAAACGTATGAGCACATCTCTGGTAAACACCCGATTTAAAGTGATGCTTTTGAGGAGAAACTCAGTTTTACAGATCTCAATCAGATCAATTAAATCAACTAATAAATTAGTCGACAAAATCGTATTTATTTAGTTAGTAGATTGAGAATTTCTTTGGTCAAGGACAGCCCTAGTGAGAATAGCATTGTAAAACTAGCCTATATGAAAAAAACCACATGTGTCTGCACAAGCACACAATGTACATCTGCTGCTGGTGTCATATAAGGGGACCGGTAGAGTGTGTGCGTGTGTGTGTGTGTGTGTGTGTGTGTGTGTGTGTGTCTGTGTGTGAGAGAAGTGAGCCAGTAGGAGTATCCTACAAAGGGCCTCCTCAGCTGTGCCGGCAAACAGGAAACTGCCGTACATTCTCACAGTTTCACATGGCTCCGTCTGTTTCTTTTCTGCTCTCGCATGCCCTTTTCTAGCTCGCTCTCAAACCGACCGAAGGCTCCGTGTTTTAACAGTTTTTGCACAAATGTAACTGCAACAATTCCTCCCATCTCTTTCCTTCACAGCCCACCTTCTTCTTCTGCTCCCTTTTCTTCCTCCTGCTGGTCCCAGAGTGGGCCTCTCTGCTAGACTAGACAGGAGGTGGTGTAGTGTTACTATGGTGCTCAGGGTCTTCCTGGAGATCTCCTGTGTACGGATGCCTGTTTATTCAACCTACGCGCTAAGCCCTGTTCTCCTAATTAGTTCCCAGTGTACCCTTCATTAGCAGCAGACACAATCTGCCTCTCTTAGTTGATTAGTCACTCAATATGTCAAAAATGTGATTATTTTTTTGACAATTTGTTGTTTTTATGGTGAATGAGCCATTAAAAATAGCATAACAGTCACAACACTAGCATCACAATAATATTCATAAATATTCTGTTCAGTTTGTTAAAGCGTGGCGCTACTAAACCTGAGAGGACGCACCCTGTTTTTTCCCTGATAAAGCTTCACTGTGAACAACAAATCTGTGTTGTAATCAGCAGGAGGAGAGTTAGTAACATTAGCCGTTAGCAGCACAGTCCTGATTGGTTAAATAACGGAGCTACTAACGTTAACGGAGGTGCCATTGAGTTATTATTATGAGACATTCAAGCTCTGCTCAATAAAAATGACTACTGGCTGAAGGTTAATTACAACGTTATCATGATGTGTTCAAATGTAATCTCGTAAAATTAAGTTTTTGGCGAGAAACTTGTTGTTGATGGAGATGTTTTCACAGCAATATAAAATAGATAATAGAGAGGGAATTATAACCTGTTTAACTTCATAACACTAGCTCTAGATTTTTTTAATCAAAGCAAATATTTAGATAATCATAATAATTTAAATTGTGTGTTTTTAATGAAAATAACCACTATAGATGACAATAACAAAGTACAGTATAGTACTGTGTACAGTACCCTCCCACCCCTGAAAAATCGGGCTCCGCCAGAAGCTACGGTGTAATTCAAACACTAATTTACAATGCACACAATGTTTTTTATGTAAAATATATCAAACAATGACATCAGATCTAAAATGTTATTCCTTCATTTAGCGCAGAGATTTCAAAAGTGGCAGATAAGAAAAAAAAATTGTCTGCCACAGCGGCCAGCTGCGAAAAAAGTGAATTTCAGACTCTGACTAAATACAGAATACGCTAAAAAGTCAAACGTGACATTTAAGGGGGTGAAGATCACAGTAAAATGAGGTCATGGCATGTTGCCATTATGAGCAGCAGCCAATAAAATAATCGTGCATATCACAGCCTGGTTTGAAGATGGGGAGAAAAGCCTTAGTACAGTATATAGGTCAATTTGTGGATGCTGGGAAACAACACAAAGTAGATACGAGACACAGATCACATTCATTAGTGCAGCAAACTGTGAGAGGCTGGAAGTGACTCAGACAAGAGGAATAAAGGGTGTGGGGTGGGGGGGGGCACTTCTGTGACATTACAGTCTCATTAACTCATCCTTCAGAGAGGGAGTGGGAGGTCAAAGCGCTGACCCTCGACGATGGAGAGCTCACAGTTGTGTGCAGCCAGAAGAGGAGAAACTTACTCCTTTTTACTGATCTAAACAGAATTGGCCTCACACACACTAACACATTTGCCTGAACACAGCTTTGGGCACAGAGACACTCGCACTGTGATTAGGTGTCCATTCTCTCGCTGCCATTAAGACCAAAGTCTGCCAGAAGTTCTAATCAGATTTCAACCCTGGCCCCGTCCCTCGCGAGACATTAAGTCCCTCTCCCATCTGCCGGCTCATCTCGACCAGGAGATCTGCTCCCGGGCTAACTGGCTGTCCAAACGGCGTCTACCCGCCTCTCTCTGGTCATTAGAGGAGCACTGGCTCGGGGAGACGAGAGCGAAGAGCGGGTCTGCAGCTGCCCACAGAGCACGAGTTCAAATCGTGCAAGCTAAGCTTCCCTTCACAAGTCACCTTTCAGTCAACTTCTCTTTTTCCACATTTGTTTTCTCCTCTTCTGAGGTTTCTCCTCACCTCTAGCCTCCTAGGTACGCCCGAGGAGCCCACGGGGAGGCCCGAGGAGCAGCTGCACCATCCCCATGCTCCTTATTAGTCTTGTACGGGCACCTGGCCTCCATTTTGGCTCAGGTAGTATGGACCACCTGGCTGCCGACGCTAATGTTTTCAGTTAGAGGTGTTTCACTATAATAAAAGCTAATGCTTCATATCCAAATTGAGGCTCTGAGGCAAAAAAAAGCAATCCTATCCGATTCCAATTAGGAGGATACACAATTTAACACACAATAAGTCTCCCTACTGTTTGAAAACATCACAAACTCATTGTAGGGTTCATGGCAGACAAACCTGGCAAAGTATACATGAATACAGGGAAGTAGACAAGTCGCCGTTACTGCGGCGGCGTCTCCCTTCAATACGTGCGTGTTTGAATGCAAGCTGTCCTAAGAAGTGTACAATTTTCTACAATTACCTTTACTTTCTATGCAACGTCCCTTTTGACAACGATGTCTAGGAGTTCAGGAAGAACCTGAGTTTCTCTCAGCTGCTTGACGTTAGCCTGACACGGTGAAACAAGTAACGTCAGTCAAAGTTAAACTGCTTAGCTAGCGTAGCCAACAACTAAGCGTGTATTGTAAAATATAGCGTTAGTTGCTCTAACTGGGTCAACCTAATGACGACAACGTAAACATCATTAATATATAAGTCATATAAATATTTGGTCATATAAATATTTGGGAGTAATGATTGATCATCTGTTATCTTGGAAAGACCACATTGAATTTGTCTGTAAAAAGACAAAACAAAGAATTTACTTTCTCCGCCGCCTCAGGTCTTTTGGGGCGAGTAAACAAATTCTTCTTTTGTTTTTTACTTCTGTGATTATGAGTGTCGTGCAGTATTGTTATACTATATGGTACAAGAATTTGTCCACTACTTTAAAGTCAAAACTGCTCCGCCAAATGAAAATCTGCTCAAAGATTGTAGGTCAACCCCTTGAGAAACTCTATGAATCAGCCTATCATAATAACATACTACGGCTGGCTAACACCATCGTCTCTGACCCCAACCATGTTTTGAACAGTGAATATAAATTGTTACCATCAAATCGGAGATACAGGGTTCCACGATTTAATAAGGTTAGACTGAAGCACCAGA
Source organism: Hozukius guyotensis (assembly GCA_916700995.1). Taxonomy (NCBI): domain Eukaryota; kingdom Metazoa; phylum Chordata; class Actinopteri; order Perciformes; family Sebastidae; genus Hozukius; species Hozukius guyotensis. The sequence continues at coordinate 9,181 of CAKALU010063655.1, read as the reverse complement.
TGATCCCAGATCAAATGTACGTTGAAGGGCCCTGAACATCGTCTTCTGTGATTGTAATGTTTAAATGTTTGTATCCTTGTTTCTTGTCTTTGTCCTTTTTGTGATGTTGCAAATGGAGCTGCTGTTATGCAAAACAAATTTCAGACCTGTCTGACAATAAAGTATTATCGTATCGTATCATTAATCGGTCGGCATCACAAACAGAACACGTACAAATTGTCTGCTATCTGTGTTCACTGGTGACTTCCAGCCGAATGCGTCGTGGTTGCTCGTAGCGACGGCAGCTGTGTCCTCGTATACATACTCATCTGCGTTTATCATCTAAGCCGACCATCTATGTAAGTTACTACGAGCAACCACGGACGCTTTGGGCTGGAAGTCACCAGTTAACACGGTTAGCATACAGTAGAGTCACTACGACTTGCCACCGCAGTAATGACGGCGGCGCTAGATGGTGGATCACACAAAGCGTTCGGCGGATTCGTCTACATTTTGTCTGCACTGAGGAACTTTGTGTCAATGCATGTGCGTGTTTACACAAAGCAAAGGAAGATTCATATTTGCAGGAAAAATAAATAAATAAAGAAGTTGAGGTACCTGTTTTTATGGGAGGCAGAATAAACAAGTTTAATACAAGAAGCCATAACTCACCTTTGGTTCTCTGTTCTGTGGCCTGGAAGAAAAAAAAAGAGAAAAACAAATATTAGTAACAGAAAGAAGACTCAGAATAATTTATAATGAAGCAATAAGCATCTTTTATCAGTGAAAAATGTGGGCTTAAATGTTAATGTGCCATCAACATCTGAGTCGCATTGGCTGGCTCTGCAGCTGCACGACAGTGCTGGAGCAACTAGCCAGGGCCAATCGGAACAAAATGTTCAGGGGCTGCTTTTGCTCATCTATTGAAATGCTAAAAGGTTCATGTTCGTTCCTGCTGCTCGACGGGGTGAACGGGTTCACTGGGCTCGTGGCTGGCTGGAGAGGGAGTAAAATAGATAATACAAATGCTCCTTTAAGGAACATACATGAACATACTTTCACCAGCACTGACAAGAAGGGGTCAAGGAGACATGAAATGTGTTACTGAGAGCAGCAGGCAAACACTGAAAACAGATGAGCCACTGAGGGAAAACGCCGGGTAGAGGTGGGAGTTTGCAGGGTGAAGACAAAGATGACAGCTACGTACATACAGTTCTGCTTAATGCTTCCTGTGGAAATGCACATGACAAAAATGCATGTGCATTAGACTCGCCGCAGTAGTCGGTGTTACCGGTGTACATTACGTACCCACCGCCCCCACCGTTGTTTTGCTTTTTTTTACATAAATAAAACCCATTTAGTTCGTTTTCGCGTATCAGCGCCTTGTTATCAACACATAGTCGGACGACGGACGCTACAATCTGACAGTGAAAGTATCTGATACGCACGGAGTCTCAGCTCAGAGTAGCAGGAGTCAGATTTCACACACGGAGCGAGAGAGAGTTGACAGACAAGACGATGGCGGAGAATTTGGTGTCGAAACAAAAAGCAAAAGTCGAGCGGTGCTGGGTGGAAACCTGCGGCCTCGCAGCAAAAGCTGGACCGAAGAGGCCAGACACACCGCCACCCGATGTTAAAGATCAAAGTAAGAGCTCTACACATATTGACCATCATGTTTCCGGTGTAACCGGTAACTCCGTTGTTGTCACAAGTTTATTAACCGGTGGGAAAATGTCCTCATCGTCACATCCCTAATGTGCATGTGATCGATGTGATGGAACTTCAGCAAAAACACCTGAGCTTACTGGAGTCTAGAGCTGCAACGATTAAGCAATTAGTTATCAACTATTAAATTAATAGCCAACTATTTTGATAATCAATTAATTTTTTAAGAAAAAACATAAAAAATCTCTGATTCCAGCTTCTTAAAGGTCCCATATTGTAAAAAGTGACATTTTCATGGCTTTTAAATTATAAAGCAGGTTTAAGTGATATATAAATACTGTGAAAGTATTGAAACACTTAATCCACAGAGAAATACACACAGCCCGTATTCAGAAACGGAGCTTTTGAAACAAGCCGTCAGGATTTCTGTACATTTGTGATGTCACAAATGTACAATATTTAGACCATTTCAAAGTTTTTAAACGTAAACATTCTAAATGTGTCCCAGTTTATTTCCTGTTAGCGTGTATGTGAATGACATCAGCTGACAGGAAGTAAACATGGACCCAAGCTGTTGCCTAGCAACGCAATTCTGTTGCAATTCCGTTGCAATTCCATTGAAATACACTAAAACGGAGCGTTTCAGACAGGAGGGTAAATACAGGTATATTCAAGCAGACAGTATGAGGAAAATAAAGGGTTTTTTAAACATTTAAGTATGTAAACATGTTCTAGTAGAAACCCAAAATACAAGTATGAACCTGAAAATGAGCATGATATGTCCCCTTTAAATGTGAATATTTTCTGGTTTCTTTACTCCTCTATGACAGTTAACTGAATGTCTTTTGAGTTGTGGACAAAACAAGACATTTTGGGCTTTGGGAAACACTGATTGACATTTTTCTGACATGTTATAGACCAAATTCCTAGGGCTGTCAATCGATTAAAATATTTAATTGTGATTAATCGCAAATTAATCGCACATTTTTTATCTGTTCAAGATGTACCTTGAAAGGGAGATTTGTCAAGTATTTAATACTCTTATCAACATGGGAGTGGGCAAATATGCTTCTGTATGCAAATATATGTATATATTTATTATTGGAAATCAATTAACGACATAAAACAATGACAAATATTGTCCAGAAACCCTCACAGGTACTGCATTTAGCATTCAAAACATAGGCTCCAATCATAACATGGCAAACTGCAGCCCAACAGGCAACAACAGCTGTCAGTGTGTCAGTGTGCTGACTTGACTATGACTTGCCCCAAACTGCATGTGATTATCATAAAGTGGGCATGTCTGTAAAGGGGAGACTCTTGAGGTCAGAGGTCAAGGAACCCCTTTGACCAAACAACTAATAAAGTAATCGACAGTGAAATAATCGTAGCTGCAGCCCTACAGGAGACCTGTACTTCGATGTGCATCACCTAACATTTAAAATAGTATAGGCGGCGTTATGACTGCGTCGTCTGAGACTGATTGAGGAAAAATGAAGTGGAAGTACGGACTGTATCTCTTTGCTTCTTTGCAATCAAAGCTAAAAGGTGAGTGCACGTGTGTGTGTGTCAAATGAGAACGCTTACCTTTTTCTGAGCAGCTTCTTTCTTTTTCTTCTCTTCTT
>CAKALU010063654.1:21387-32820 GCA_916700995.1 Hozukius guyotensis | reverse complement strand
CAAGTCATAGTCAAGTCAGCACACTGACACACTGACAGCTGTTGTTGCCTGTTGGGCTGCAGTTTGCCATGTTATGATTGGAGCATATTGTTTAATGCTAAATGCAGTACCTGTGAGGGTTTCTGGATCAATATCTGTCATTGTTTTGTGTTGTTCATTGATTTACAATAATAAATATATACATACATTTTGCATAAAGCAGCATATTTGTCCACTCCCATGTTGATAAGAGGATTAAATACTTGACAAATCTCTCTTTAAGGTACATTTTGAACAGATAAAAAAATGTGCGATTAATCGCAGCCATCGACATCCCTCGTAAAAAGATCATGATTTGGGTTAAAATGACATCGGAATTTAGACAAAACAAAACAAAGACACGGCAAAAATACTGGGTTAGATTTAGGCAACAGAACTACTTTGTGAGGTTTAGTAAAAAAGCATCACGTTTGGCTTATAATGTCTATATTTGTTACGTTATTTAAGCTACAGACATAAATTAAAATAAGTGCATGTTGACTTTTAGTTTCACCCAGGACATGAACACTGGTTCAAAGTCCTGACCCATCCACCCCGACCTCCTCGCTACGCTGACTTCCGCGTACTCATCGCTACAAAACGTATTTGTGATATGTCTAAATCTAATTCACAATGCAGTTTAGTAGCAGGGCCGTCGCCGGAGGGATGGGAGCTGAGCTAACCCAGCTAGGACCTAAGGCTAGTCCACTACCCAGCCTGCTCCTGGGATAAGACTCAGGCTAACCCAGCAACAGGATGTTGGAGACTGTTGTGCCCACATCTTTACAGAGGGGTTTAGACGGAGCTCCTGAGGCGTTGCTACTTTCAAATGATGCTAGCTTTCCAACATCGTCGACCCTATCTTTAAGATGCCGGTCATATTATCTGCCCAGAGAAATCACCTGCGTTTCCAACACGTTCTCTTCCCAACTCGTCACCTACTGACGCTTTGTCAGACCCGTCAGCGTCACTTTTCGCTCGCAGTAAACACGTGCTTAATGTTGTGAATTAAACAGAAACACTATAGTTAGGTTTAGGAAATAACTACATGGTTTGGTTTAGAATTAGTACGTTTTTACAGTGTAAATGTGACACGAACGATCAGCTGATTGTAAAGTGAAAGTGAAACGTAACGCACGGGAAATGAACAGCGGTCTCCTGGATGAAAGCCTTGTGATTGTTGGACCCATCCACCTTCTCTCACACCTGACCTGTGTGTGTCTCTTTTGCTCTTTAAACTACGTCATCACAGCACTTTCTCGGAGCGTTTACTGTTGCCATGGATGGGTTTACATTATAGTTAATGGAAGGCCGGGGGCGTCGCATATACCGGCGCTAAAAGGTGCCTTGTGCAGCGGTATCAATCGTCGACGGCCGTGACAAAGCGTCGATATTTGACGCCCTGGGAATGAGAATGGGCTGCTGTTTACATTTATAGCTGCACTACAGGAATGCAGGACTGTTTCTGTTCTGGTTTTTCTTGTGTAGCATGTTTGGACGAAGGCTACAACTGCATTTCATTGTGTTGCCGAATGACAATAAATGATCCTCGAATCTCTCATGTGTGTCATCATGTGTGTCATCATGAGGGTAAACTGGTGCTGAGCTCTCACCGAGGATCCCGCCGGATTCATCATACGACACAACTTCCTGCTCCTCTTCTTACAGATTATACAGAGAAGCATTACTGCCGCAAGTCATGAAATTGACTTCAGGGATTAATCCTCGCTCACATTTCCGACTGACTCACACACACAAAAATCCTGCAAACGGAAATCCTCCCACAACTGAATCCCACTTGATGATTTGGTTTCTCTCTCCTCTCCTGTACTAGCGTTCCTCCTCTCTGGCAGACTTGCAGAAAAGTAGATCACATTCAATTTAAATTCCTTCATGGATTCATTTTCAAACACACACCCTCAGAAATCCACACAGATAGCTGCACACTCTCCTCCTCTTCCCGATTTAGCTCCGCTCTCCTCTGCTGTACCTCTGCAGTGTAAATCACATTAAGCTCTAATAGGCAGCTTAGACGAGCACCCAAAGCACCACGGGCCATTACCTACTCCATTTTAAGAAGATCTGTTCGGTAATAACCGCCCGTTACTGGAAATTAAGGCAACCTGCCTTCCGGCCCGAGCCGGTAATGTCCGCAGAGATTGGCAGATTATCGAACTTTCCGCTGCCACTTTAGCCAGGATTCGACATGGACGAGGAAGAGGAGGAGGAGGAGGAGGAATGTCAGAGAAAAAGCTACTGTATGGCTGAAGCTTAAAAAACTCTGAACTGTAATCCCTGGCCCTGTTCACACCTGGCCTCGGGTGATCCGATTACAAGTGGACAGCTCTAAGTACAGGTGTGAATGCACCCAAGACAAACTGAGGATGCATTGAACACCTTTACATGCACAAAAAATTCATTTTTTGGACTTTTTTTCAGAAAATTTTCAGCATGTTTTGGATATTTTTTGGACTTTTTTTATTTAAAATTTTTTGGATTTTTTTTTTTACTTTTTTCGGACATTCTAAACTTTTTTTTTTTTTTTTTTTTTTTACATTTTCAGAGTATTTTTGGGCATTAGTCGGACATTTTTTCTAAATTTTTTGGACATTTTTCAGATATCTTTCTGACATTTTTACAGACTTTTTGGTACATTTTTTTTCATTTTTCGAACTTTTTAGACTTTTTTAAAACTTTTTTTTTTTTTCATTTTCAGAGTTTTTTTGGGCATTTTTCGGACACTATTGGAAATTTTTTAAATCTTTTTTTTTTTTTACATTTTTTTTCTTTTTTTTCTCACATTTTTCAGAATTTTTTTGGACATTTTTCAGACATTTGTTGGACTTTTTTCTTTTTTTTTTTGGACCTTTCTCTGATATCTTTTGGACATTTTTTTAAACTTTTTTTAAACTTTTTTTAAACTTTTTTTAAATTTTTCAGAGTTTTTTGGACATTTTTCAGACATTTGTTGGACTTTCTTTTCTAAATTTTTTTGGGACCTTTTTCGGATATCTTTTGTACATTTTTCAGACTTTTTCGTACATTTTTGCGATATTTTTCCAACATTTTTCCAACATTATCTGACTTCCTTTACCTGCACAAAATATTCCTTTTTTCGCCCTTATTCTGAAAAAGACAATATTCCTGCTAAGTTGTTTACATGGTTGATGAAAATGCAGCCCAGTCTCACTCTAACTTCAGAGCTAGTTATTTAGTATATAAAGTGAGAAAGACCACTTATGGTGGGCGGGTCCAACAAACACAGGACCTTCAAGCGGGAGACCTTTGGTGTTTTGTTTTGCAAGTTACTTTAGTGACGTTTGTCACGTGTTTTCAGTACCGACGTTACGTTGTTTCTGTACGTGTTTTACTTAGTTTACGTACTTATTTTAAGCCCAACCATGACGTTTTCCCTTAAAGGGACTCTATGTTCAGTCCAGCAGATTTTAGGTCTTAGTTTCTGGTTTGATGATGGCACTTTATTGTACTTGTTTTATTTATTTTTTCAACTTTCCCTCAGAACATTTTAAGCCGTACTAGCGGTGAGGCTCTAGGGACGGCAATGTTGGTCCAGATTGAAATGCTGGGACAAATACAAGACATTTAAGGTCCCCAGATGACGTGTCCTAATGGACTTCGGTGATTCTTGACTGTTCTTTGCTCTGCACCATCCAGCTGAACTCCACATGTTGTTGTTGAACGTCGAGTTCAGGTTTAGAGCGCCGTCCTGCTGCATTAAACATCAGCTAAAGTGTCTGATTCCTCCGTGCTCGGCTCCACCGGTGAGGTTTCCTCCGCAGGCAGTCGGTCCTTACAGACTCAGAACAAAACCTGCTGACGATGAAAAGACCCAGCAGACCTTTCTGTTTCTGTTTCTGAGCAACATGATGCTCAACGCCCTGAGGGGAGGGGGGGGGATGTGCTGCCTGATCTGTCTGCCTGTGGGAGGACAACTCAGTCTCACGGCAGTTCGTGAAATAGTCATGAAATATGATCTATTTCATTCGTGTACATACTGTAGACATGACTCTTTTTTTTTTCGTGACGCTCAGCACGACTTTCAACAACAACACCTGACGCTCCAGTCTTTTCAAAATAAAACTACTTAGTTAGGTTGAGGAATACACTGACTTGGTTAGGCTTAGGCAACAAACAACTTAGTTAGGTTTAGGAAAAGATCGTGATTTGGGTTAAAATAACGTGCTGTAACTTAAGTACCGAAGTTATGTGGCAAATAAATCAACGTTGACTTCTGGTTTCACACGGGGCACCAACAGCAGTCTCCTGGTGAAAGTCTGGTGTTTTCGATCCACCCCGACCTCGTCCCTACGCGTACGGTGACCAGACATCCCGTTTTTTCCGGGACAGTCCCAGTTTTCAAGCTAATGTGTCCCGAGTCCCAACAAATATCTGTAAAACATTCAAATTGTCCCGGTTTTCACTACAATTAAAATAACAATATTATACTTACATAGATGTTTATCATGTTCCACTCATTCATTCATTTGTAAGCATGAGATGAGAGAGCCAGCACAGCGCACCGCTGCAGTCTCTATAGAGAGTGATGTTGCGCGCTGTCAAGCCACAATTACGCACGGACGCAACAGATATCCTCTGGTTACATTGAGTGTAGTTTTGAACCACAGAACCGTCCGTGCTTATGTGCACATCAGGCACAGCAGCAAATCTGCGTCTTCTCTGTCAATCTTGGGCATATTTGAAAATAACCCCCTCCTAAAAATTCAGAGCTCTAAACATTAATAACTTCCAGTGTGATGATTTGAGATTTCTCCTGAAATTGAAGTGTCATTTTGGGGTCGAGGTGAGCCCGGGTTTATAGGAACACGATGTGCTGATTTTAATCCGTGACCTTGTCAGAGTGTCTTCTTGGAACCAACTTGAGCCCGTGAGATGCTATAAATGATGCAGCCTAATACATGGGAGGAATGAACCAGATTCATGCAATTTGAATTATTCAAATGTGACCAAGAATTCGCCATTTCATCGCCCCATAAATGTACAAATAAAGAAAGCAGAGATTCGGCTCTCAGATATTCAGACGGCATGAATGTTTAAGTGTCCTGGCTGGATGTTTTCTGCTGTGGTCAGCGATCTTCCTCGCCCTCCCTCACTCCTTCAGGCTCCACAGTCAAACCTCTACACCTGCATATAATCCTATTACATCTCCACCGAAGAGCAGTCATTCTGTGTGAATGTCACTGCTGCTGTGTAGGACTATCTTCCTTCTCTTATAGCTCACCGTGACCTCTGAGTTCCTGCACAGAGCGTCGGGGTCGGAGGCCCATCTGGACGCATGCTGTGATGTTCAGGTGGACAGGAGAGGAAAATGGGACGCCTGCAGGGGGGGGGGGGAGTGACTCAGCGGCTACCTGTACCGATCCACAGCAAAGAGACTGTATCTGCATATCCAATAAGTAGCAGGCTGGGACGAGGACAGCTGAGTCTTTCGTCTTCCAGGGGGCAGCGAGTACGTTTAAAATGCCTCCTCAGTGACTCAGTGATGACCTGGCCAGGTGTTGAGCTGTGTGGCCTTCAAACATTAAGTTTGCAGACAAACTACGGTGACTATTGGAATCCATTAGAGCTGAAATTATTAGACAATTGACCGCTTCGAAAAGGGAGTCTTGATGCTGGCAACTGCAAAATGAGCGTCAATAGTCGTGAAGAGAAACCACAAATGTTTGACTGAACACTCAGCCCAGAGGAGTATATGATCAAGATGTGTTTTATATCAACATTTCAAATGTTGTCAGCTGGTTGAATGAGCGTTATCAGTGGTTATCACTACCGTTCTGATGCTTCAGACAGACCAAACCAACACGTTCTCATCTCAGCTCGTCACATACTTGTCAGAGCCCTCTGCGTCACTTTTCAGTCGCAGTAAACACGTCCTTAATGTTGTGAATTAAACAAAAACACTTGCTTAGGTTTAGGCAAGAAAACCACTTAGTTAGGGTAAAGGGGAAAACGTCATAGTTTGGCTTTAAATAATAATAATAATACATTTATTTATATAGCACTTCTCAAAACAGATGTTACAAAGTGCTTCACAAGACAATTAAAGCAGATAAATAAAGTAAAAATAATATGGGAACTGCTAAAACAGAACATCACAGAACATATCAATAATAATAAAAGTGGTAAAATGGTAGTTGATAAAACAAATATATACATACATAAATGTGTATAAATGTACAGATGCGTCCACAAACAGATGTATACATACATATATATATACTTATAGGAATGCTATCCTAAAAAAAAAAAGTGTTTCCAAAAGTTTGTTAAAAGTGGATACAGAGTTAGATGATGGTATCTCTGGAGGAAGTACATTCCAGAGTTTGGGAGCCCTGACAGCAAAAGCCCATAAAATTGGACCTGGGAACAGCAAGAAGGAGCTGATCAGATGATCTCAGACTTCGTAGAGATCCATTATGTATTCTGGGGTCAGACCAAGTTGTGCTTTAAAAAAGTGAGTAATAAAGTTTTAAAATTGATTCTAAATAGTAGGTGAAGCCAGTACAACGCTGCTAGGACCGGCGTAAATGTGCTCCCTGCAGGCAGCCGAGTTCTGAACCGGTTGTAGTCGTGAAAGTTGCTTCTGACTGAGGCAGGAGTTACAGACCTTCTCCATTTCGCTGAATGACAAAATAAGTACGTAAACTAAGTAAAAGACGTACAGAAAACATGTCACAAACATGAATAACAAACATGTGTCATCACTAACTTACAAAACAAAGCTCCGGTGTCCAGAGGCCTGTACTATGAAGCCGGATTTGGTGTTAGCGAGGTAACTTCAGGGTTAACCCTTCAGGGTTTTCCGTCCTACGAAGCTGGTTCACTTCTTACCGGGGTAGATCGCCATGGTAACTGATGCTGAACAGCTAACCTGCTCCGGAGCAGGTTATGTTCCAGATAAGAGATCAACTCGTATAAAAGCACCGTCTACTGACCGATCAGAGCTCAGTGAGCGGATCGTATGATAATATAACACAAATAAGAAGAAGTTTAAATCATAATCAGGCTAAAAACAACACAGTTTAAACTGACAGATGCAGGAAGGACAGCTGGATTTATGCTGTGGGTGTTTACCGCTTTGAATTATGTTTATTATTTTACTTGCTCTTGAGTCTGTTTCACACCGCCGGAGACGGGACGCAGCTGAAAGAAGGTTGAAATAGTCATACACGCCGTATCATAATTAATGGATATAATGAGGTGTAATCCATCCATCCTTAACATATAGTAATGCTATTTATATCTAGACGACTATATCTGACTGTTGAGTGTTCCGTTTAATTAATAAGTCTGTTAATTTACACATTCACACATCGGGAGTTTTTTCTTTTGCCAGCTGTCCTTCCTGCATTTAGCAGCTTCAACTGTGTTACTTCTAATCTGGATTAAGTGTTTGACTTCTTCGTATTTGTCTAATATAGTTTCTTCCTTTGTAAAATGTGCCGCTCTGTCTGTCTGTCTGCAGGTCTGTAGACTTGTCCATGTCTGTGATTGGTCAGATGCTGCAAACACCTCCCTGTTCATGTGAACGCGCTCACAGCCAGACTGAGAAACCCTGGGTTGATTTACTGAGTTGATAACCAGCGTCGTAGGACCATTTAGCGTGATCTCGTTTGTTAGAGTTAGTGAAGCCAGATAACGAGAACATACCCTGGGTATGTTGAACTCACTTCGTAGCACAGGCCTCTGGTTAAAAATCAGGAGTTCACTGGCTATTTCTGTATTCCATTATAGACGAGTTATATAAATGTGGGTAACGGCAGATTTCGCACAACCTCTCCTCAAAACAAGCGTCCACTTTGTTATCTTCTGCATATATACACCACCAACTGGACTGGAGTGTGGAACAAAACTGGACACGGACACGCCGACATGGAAAGTATGAATTGACCTTAATTATCTGAGATGTGCGATAAAGGGTTGGGTTTCAGCTACTGGCAGGACTGATGTGATCGAGTGCATCAATAATGGGTTGAAGGATGTCTCAGTGTCGGTTGGTCTGATGAGTTTTATTGGCTCAGAGTTGCTTCACAGCACCGTTCACACTGCTATTAACTCCCACATTTATCACTGAACCAGAACTGATAATACGATAATTCAGAATTAATACTTGTTCTGTCAGCAGAGGGATTCTGCTACATCAGACTGTCCGAGCCTTCGTCTCTCCTCCTCCTCCTCCTCCTCTTCCTCCCATGAGAAGCCGCTCTGTTTGCTCAGCAGCCGCCTCGTCGCCGGCTCCGATCGGAGGCTGAGGCGCTGCCAGAGGAGCAGATTAATGGAACAACGTTCTCCTTCACAGCGATAAAAAAAAATAAAAAAGCGCCCGTCGTGCCCCTCGGCTCTTCTTGGAGGCCGTATCCAAATGGATCTGTCGCGGTTTTGTGGAGATTAGATTAAATTTGGTGGTAATGTGATGCCATTTCTGTGAAGAGAGATAAAGTACCATCTGCTCTTCTCTCCCATTTTGTCTTCCCTCTGCAGTCTCTCGTCACCTTCACTCCCCCACACTCCTCCTCTTCTTCTCTTTTACTCCCATTCTGGATTTTCTCACCTATAATTGTTCTCTGTATATTTTTCTCTTGTCATAACTGATAATTAAATGTGTCCTTCTCTTTCAACCCTGCACGCCTGGCTGCACAACAACCCCCCCTCGAGTTGGCTTAACTTTCTGTATCTTTCTGAGTTATTCCTTTTCGTTTTGCAGAGACAGATCGGTGAATATATAACTTCCACCCTCTCGGCTATGAGCTGCCGGTAGCTCTGCAGAATCCCGGTGGGCGGTGTAGGCACCGGTCTCCTGCTGCACTCCTCGCTGTTTAGTTGTCTTTTATGGATTCATTTAACATTTTCTAACCATGGAGGAAAAGCTGCTCACTGAGAGACACTTGAGAGGTTAAACTTTACAGAGTTATTTCATTCCTGCAGCACTGAAGCAGTAAAACTCAGGTCCCTCCCTGTAACAGCTGCTCACCTTTTTAATCAAACCAACAGGAGGAAATAGTTTGGGACTATTTTCAGCAGCGGATTTATCCACATGTGGTGCTCTAGTGAGTATTAGCGGCAGCAGGACGGTGTGTGTGGGATTGAGTCAGAATAAACTACAGTGTGTGTTCATGGTGATGAAGGAAGATGTCACCCAGTGACACAGTGAGGCTCACTGAAGTGGCTTGAATGGAGCTCTATGACTCAGAGGAAGAAGAGATATCAGGCTGTAACAATACGTGTTAGTAGATATATTCACTATTGGTTTGACTGTCAAGATTTATTGATGAGGAAAAAAAGGTCACCAAATCACCAATCGTATATATTTTGCTTGTTGAATCTCTTTTCATAAACCTGATTAAATGCTGAGTCGGGATCCGCTGCTCTTGTCCACCCACTTCGAACGTTATCAGCCGATTGAATGGCCGTTATCAGTGGTTATCAACCTCATAGATAAGGGTTAGAAGGGGCCTGCTACACCCACTAGTAAATTCAGAAGGCCGTTATTATGTAATGTTGTGGTATTTATAAGCCTTCCTGTGAGACCGGGTTGCTATAATCCAAGTTCTTCTGTCTGTACGGTGCGTTCGGTGTGTGTTAACGCCGACAAATGATGTTGCGTTAAGTGATGTGGTCAGTGTGTGTTGGACTGAAAGAACGGAATCTCACTTTAAAAGCAGAGCCGAGAGAAATGATCAAGGTAACAACAACAACAAGCACTTCAAATCCTGGTTAAGAAGAATTTAACAGACCACCTTTATATCTGCTCAACAGGGTGGATGACGTTCTGCAAGATACCCACAGCAGCTTTGATTTAAAACTTCACACCATATACAGTATTTTTCCTCTATTTTGCCTAATTTCCATTAATCATATTTTCTTTGGTTTCATAGCTGCAGTTGAAATAATTTAAGACAGCTTTTTCTGTGAAAGGAGCGAAGTCTTGGAACTGGAAATTTGCTGCAAACTTTACCACTTTTAAGAGAGCAACCAAATCCTGTTTAATTCAGCGACAAACCTGTACTCAAGTCTAGATTTCAAATGTAATGTTTTTTAAATGTGTGCTTCATTGTATTTATTTATTTTCCCTGTACTCATTTCTGTTTTTATCTCTTATTTTCACAAAAAGCACTTCTAGGGACAGGTGTTGCAAATTAGCATCTGCTATAAGCACTACGATACTTGCATCAGATGGCCGTTTTTAAATTGTCTATGTACATTGTATCTGTTCCTATCAAATAAACTATGAAATGAAAATAATGGTGTAAATCTGAGATCAGCAACAGAGCTGATCTGTCAGTCACTACTCTTGAAAATCTGTCCACAGGTGTTTGAAGTTTGATGCTGACAAACGAAACGTTTCTTTCTCATAAATAAACAATTTATTTTGTCATATATATGTATTTGCTATTCAGCTGAATAACTACCTGAATGTTTTTGCTTCATGCCAAAGACACGACAGGTAAAAGATTCAGTCAGAGATTAATTCAATTGAAGTAATTTGGGTATTTTACCAACTTGATCCAAAATGGACCCAACCATTGAAGCCCAACCCCTAATTAAAGGCCTTCATGCAGTACACTGAAAACTATAATATATGTCAGCCTTTATATTGTGCTTAAAGCTGTAACTATGAATCAGTGACGTAGACAGAAATCACAGTGTGGGTGCCTGTCCCGTCCAAGACCAAACATCTACTTATAAGACTCTGAAAGGCAGATGTTAACCACAACAGGCCATTATCCTACCAGCCTTCTGAATCACCATCACCATCGGAGGGAATGTTACATGCATATTTATCTTCTCTCTTCACTCTTGTTCAGATTTGTTGACCTTGTTTTTAGCTGCATTTCTATTTCCGTCATACAATGAGAGCAAAATAACCAGAGTCAGACTCCTGGTAGCCTACGTGTAGGTGTGTAGGTCTACTCATACCTGGATATCTGATCCAACAAGACAAACATATATAAAGCATAGCATAGCATGACAAGACAAGACAAGACAAGACAAGACATGACATGACATGACATGACATGCATGACATGACATGTCATGACATAACATGGCTATGTCATGTCATGCATGTCATGCAATGTCATGTAATGTCATGTCATGTCATGTCATGACATGACATGTAATGTCATGACATAGCATGACATGCATGACATGACATAGCCTGACATGACATGACATGACATGAAATAGCGTAGCATAACATAACATAACATAACATAACATGACATAACATAGCATAGCATAGCATAGCATAGCATAGCATAGCATAGCATAATATAGCATAGCATAGCATAGCATAACATAGCATAGAATAGCATAACAGCACAGCATAGCATAGCATAGCACGGCGGCCACATATTCACACACACAGCTGGCAGC
>CAKALU010063654.1:0-17663 GCA_916700995.1 Hozukius guyotensis | reverse complement strand
CATGACATGCATGACATGACATAGCATGACATGACATGACATGACATGAAATAGCGTAGCATAACATAACATAACATAACATAACATAACATGACATAACATAGCATAGCATAGCATAGCATAGCATAATATAGCACAGCATAGCATAGCATAACATAGCATAGAATAGCATAACAGCACAGCATAGCATAGCATAGCACGGCGGCCACATATTCACACACACAGCTGGCAGCAACATCAGCATAAAATCCAACTTGTACACCGACATACTATATAAACCCTGTAAACAATAATAATGAATTGAAAATGATCTTACTGTTGATGATGACGGGGCTGAAATCACTTCATAGTCCCTTTGAAGGTGAGTGGGGTCACAGAGTTCAGTCTGATGTGATGCCCCCTGATGCCAGAGTCTTTCACCAGTAGGCCTTGTGATGGGTACAGTAGGGTGACGAGAGGCCTGTTATGACCCCGTCTGGGGGGGGTAGGAGCGTAAAATAAAAGTATAAAGGACGTTTTGAAAATTTTAAGTTTAGTAAAAAACGATTTATAACTAAAAATCAAGTTAACAAACAATAAAATGAAACAATATAACTCAGAAGGCCAAAACAACAAACTAAATAATGTATCTGACTGACCCTGAACTAAATGACAGTTCCTAAATCTGTCTCCCTACTGTAGGATACAGCAGATAAACAGGAGAGAAAAGATGGCGGTTCATCCCGACCACTGAAGTCTATCTTTAGCAACAAAGAAAACCTACAACAAGTTACACAATGATGAAGCCAACGAGGGCACTAAGTCTACTAATTCAGCTGTAGATCAGCTTTAACACAAAGGTTTGGAGGCGGAGGACAGAACAAGGCTGCTGTCAGACTACCTGAGCATTTTAAACTGCAGAGATGATGGTCGGACCAATCAGCAGCCGACACACCCCAGACCGAACACACACCTCCAGCCAATCAGAAAGAGAGCACCTAGATGGGAAAACAAAGATCCTCACCAGACAAAGACACTCACTCTCACACTAAACACAAACACATTTCAATATCCGGTTGAGAACGATGGATGAACTTCTTCCTCCTGCTCCTCAGGCTTCTGTTCCTCAGTGTGCAGGTGTTTCCCTTTAACAGGTGACAGTTTTATCTGGTGACATTCAGCCAAATGTATCCGTATACTCGTAGTAACTTTTATGTACCTGGTTGACGGTTAAATATGTGTTTCAGTGACAGGCTGCTAAAGAGAGATACCACAGGTCCTCCTGCTGCTGGAACACTTTACATCAACATATAATAAAGGATCATCTGACCTAACGAGGACAACCAGTGAAAAATATCACTTCATTATCAAGGTTGGAACTGAAATAAATAAAGGAATATATGATAAATATTGAGTTAATTGTTGGAGTTATGGAGAAGGTGTAGGACCATATACTTCTTCCAACTTCTTTTGGGACATGTAATATTTATTTATGTTGATTATTTGTTAATTGATTGTTCACTGTTCATTTTATTTGTTATTCTTGTTTAGTTTTTTACTGAGGTATTTGTTACATGTTCCAAATAAATAATTAATTAAAAATAAAGTGAAAAGAAATCCCTGTCCAGTCATATTAAACAGGAATCGCAATTAGTGTATGAAAATAATATGCATGATATCGCTTTTTTATTATGAACGGCCAAATGGTGCGTCGCTTTAAATGTTGCGGCCGCAAGGAATTGTGGGATCTTATTGTCTCTTTTCCTTTGGTAAAGGATGCTCCAGTGTATCCTTTGCTAAAGGAGATAATAAAGGAAGCATCGAAGCTCCTTTCCTCAGCATTTAGAGGATTCAAACAGCTCTCATCATGGCTGCTACTGAGATACTTCAGGGTCATTTCACTCCGTTAGGAACCTTCCTGAGAGAACAGGACTATTCGACCGCAGCCCGGCTGTACGCTGAGTGAAAGAGGAGGAGCTGCTGTTAGATGCACTACCACTTTATGGTCGTAGTCAGATAATTGAAACAGGGTTGACTGCTATATTCACTGGATGATCAAGCAAAAAAAAGGAAGCCTTCTGATTGGGTGTGCCTGAGTGCCAAGGAGGTGGACCCAGGCCCACCTAGGCCCACCGACAGCTACGCAAGTATAAGGTAGATTAAAAATCATGTGTTGTTTTCTCCTGGAGAGAGAGAGAGAGCACTTACTCTGGAGAAGTAAATTACACGCTTCGGCTGAAGCTCTGGATGGAGCCGGTTTGTTGTGTGAAGTACAGCGGAGATAATTAAAGAACTGTGCTGGAAGGAAGGCGGTGATGGAGAGGAGCAGATGAAGTTATAGGCAATCCAATTCATTAGTGGTGTTTGCTGCTAAATATTGAGACAATATCTCACCTCAAACACAGGTTGTTTACTATTGGAATCCAGTATTCGGAGGGATTTCTCAGCAACAGAAGAATCTGGAGTCAACGCTGAAGACCCTCCTGTATCACGCTGATGTTCTGCAGAGAGAGGGACAGCAGACGGAGAAAGTAAGCTGTAGGTCTGCATGTTGGTTTGAGGGATGAATATGATTCTGTTAGACAGATCGGCCCACTTTCCTCGTCTGGAGCTGACATGGGAGGGATCGTATCTTCTCCTCACTGTGAATTAAGGTGTCGGTATATTTCACACAAAGTGCTCGTCGGATCGTCGGACAGCATGTGAAACTCCCCCCTCGCTGCCACATCTGTTTGAGTTATTAGTCAGGTGTGTGGAGGTGTGAATAAAAACTTCTCTCTCAACATCTTCTGTTAATCTATCACACAATTATGTCTGTCGGTTTTTGTGTTAACAAACGAGTGCAACACCACGGATGCCTTTGAGCGTCTGTGTGGAACTAACTCCAATGTAAACCCATCCGCGTCATTGTTAGACGCTTTGAGTGCGAAAGTCTGCTCAGGGCAGGTGGTGGGGTGGATAGGTCAAACAAACACAGGACTTTCATACTGGGGATTGGCGTTCATGTTCCGTGTGAAACAAAAAGTTTAGTTTTTTTACCGACGATGTGACGCTATACGTCAGAGTCACATGACGTCACGTCCGTAACTTAAGTAACAGTATGTAACCGGCATACTCATTTAAACCCAAACCATGTTGTGTTTTCTAACCCTAACCAAGTAGTTTTGTTCTCTAAACCTATAGCCGCGACCGTTTCATAACGTTAATCACGTGTTACGACGTTAACTGCGACCACTTCACAACGTGAACCAAGTTTTACGTTAACTACGCGTAAACCTTATGCGTCAAGATACTACACAAAGTAGTATAATTTTAATTATTTTTAGCAAGTGTTTTTGTTTAATTCACAACATTAAGCACGTGTTCACTGCGACGGAAAAAGTGACGTCGAGGGGTGAGAACGTGTTGCCTCACGCCTTCCCATGAGATCACGTTGAGAAGTCACACATTTTTCTGTTGGTAGCGAATGACTCGAAATGACTCCAAATACTACAGTACCCATCAGCCTCTGCAGTCTGAAAGTGAACTAATTTAAACTTCTGAATAAAATGTCATCTTTAGCTTCTGGCCGCATGCAACAGAAACTTAAGTCTGATGTTTGGGAGTTTCTTAATGAAATGCACCTTGGGAGTTGTAGTTTTTATATCCACAGACATTTTTATATTAATGAACCAGTTATTTTGCTGCTCATGTCTTTACTGATATTTCAACCAGAAGAATAACATTGTCTGTGGGGAAATGAGCGGGACTAGTAGTTCTTTAGTCATATATTTAACAGGGAAACTGCTGCTTAAACATTCACTCTGAGCCAAGTCAGGTCACTGCAGCAAATTCTTCAACATCTTTCTCTCCGTTTTCTTCTGCTGCCATAAAACAGTCAAAGAGAAACTGCAGCTCATACTGTATAAAAGCTGGACTGTGAAACCAACCAAAGGACCTTCTAACCTGAGGTACAAACCCTGCCAAGACCCCCGCTGGACCTCCACGCTCTGGATCCCACTTATCTCATCATGAAAGGGCAAATACTGAAGAAGAAGACAACTTTAAAATGCCCCGGCTGCTTGTGTGAGTCCAAAGATCTGTGACTTTTACCTGCCTGAGATGTACCTTCACTTTACTTCATGTCTGTTGAATTTTATAGAGACAGGAGTGAAATAAAAAATCCTTCAGTGCTGCAACGGCTGTCACAGCACACTACACAATTAATGTAGTTACGTATACAAGTCTGACCAAGTCCTTTCAATGCATAAAGCTGGCAATATGCTATGCTAAAACTGAACTAATGGAACAAGTTCTACTCCGGAAACGAAATTGAAGTCGGAAAACACATTTTTTGGCCAAAATCTTTGAAATTTTGGGCACCCTGGACTTCTATCCCCCAAATGGTACAACTAGACCACACTGTCAACCATCATACCAAATGTGAAGTTCCTAAGTTAAATAGTTTCCGAGTTCTGCTCGGGAAACAAAAGTGTGACACGCGAACGGACGGAAGGACGGACGGACACGCGGAGCGCTATATACCCCAGACTACGTTGTCGCGGGGGTATAATAATCTAAATTAGATATTTTTTAAAGATCGTGCAGCCCTATAGAGGCTGTATCAAAGTCAAAGTATCACCAGTCAACGTATCCTCATGCATGCATGATATCTTCCTCCTTTTTTCGTTAGTTTTCCTACAAACACGTGTCTATTTCCGCTCGTTACCTGCATACAGTCTTTTCAAAATAAACTTCCGTCTTCACAGGAAACAACTTCCTCAGGTTTAGGCAACAAGACTACTTAGTTAGGTTCAGGAAAAGATGGTTGTTTGGGTTAAAATAACTATGGAAGTAGTGTTACTTAAGTTCTGGTTTCACACGGGACACAAATACCGGTCTCCTGGTGAAAGTCCAGTATTTTTTGACTCACCCATCCACCCCGGCCTCCTCCCTACACAGTGTTTGCCACTATTTATATTTCCTGGTTCAGGGTTACGTTAATTACACACAAATTGATTTTGTGGGATATACACCAATTACAGTGCAAGTATAGCTACTAACCATGTATGTATGACCAGCCTGCATCAGTGTTGGTACCACATGGGAGATTCTTAAATGACATCCAATCAATACTATGAATATTAATTTCAACCACCCCCCAGATGTCCAGATAAATCTGCATCCTCCTGCTGGTTGTGAGACGACCACATGCAGACTTTTTATACAAGAAGTCTTGTGTGTCCGTGTTCAGTAATGAGCAGCGTCTCTCTGCTGTTTATTTCCATACCACCTCCTTCCTCAGACAGCACCTTCCTCCCCCACCTTCAGGGCGCCGGGCACCGAGCCTGTCAGCTACAGGAACAGAAGTCTGGTGGGTGTTTTTCTGTACTGAGCCAAAGGACCGACCTGCCTCACTGGCTGCTGCCTCTAAAAAACACATCGATGAGCCTCACTGTGTCACTGGGTGACATCTTCCTTCAGCACCGTGAACACACACACACTGTAGGTTATTCTGACTCAACCCCACAGACACCGTCCTGCTGCAGGGGCGCCTTCATATGACTTCAGGCCCCAGAGCTACTGACGTTTTGGAGGCCCTTCCCTCCCTTCACTTTAAATCAGATCCCTCCGTCAATGGACAGCTACAGATATTAAATGGAGTGCCCTCCTGATCAGTAACAGAATATGAAAGTCATAATTATAGTCAAGATAAAGCTGTTATTGAGCCCAGTAGGCCCGTGCAACACGAGAAGATCAGTCTTTTCAATTAAAGACCCGTAATCATCACAGGCAAGTCCTCCCCCAAGAAAATCTGAAGGTTTTTGACCTAAAATTCTGCAACTTTACATCATTCTGGACCACTATTATACCCAGAAAGCTTAAAACAAATCCTGCTATAATAATTATTTTATTATTTACACACATATCACAGCCTTCGTCTGAACATTTAATTCTTCAGCCAACTTTTGTCATGTAAAATCAGATGCCGTAAATCAATAGAGCAGATTCAGAAAACTTTGAAATACTGTTTCATTGATGATATTTATTCTAGCCTATAGTTAGCCTATAATTTGGGGGCTCGTCCGGGATTTGAACCCCGGGACCTCTCGCAATAACAACACCTTTGTTGCTTTTGCCACGTCATCTGTATGCCACGTAGTATGTATTGACTGCAATGTTAACACATCCAGGTCAAAATGCTACGGTAACACGACATACAATAAAAAGCAAGAAAGACCATTTATGGTGGGCGGGTCTAACCATGAGACCAGTGTTTGAGACCGTTGTTGACCAGTGTTTTGTTTTGTAAATTATGTTTGTGACGTGTTTTACTTAGATTCCGTATTTATTTTAAGCGCAACCACAATGTTTTCCCTTACCCTAACTAAGTGGTTTTCTTGCCTAAACTGTGGACGTTTGCGTGGCGTACAAATGACACGCAAAAAGGCTATAATGCGTGTCAGTGTAATGTCGTGGTATTTGAGACCGGGTTGATGTAGACAGGGTGTTGGGATTACGCTAGCCATCCAGAGGGGTACTAGGGGCCAGCAGAGGACCCTGGTGTTCTAAGGTTTCTAATAATTTTATCTTCATACAGACACAGACAGCGTTTTATCATTAGTATTCGTAGCGGGTGTGTTCACATTCAACAAACAATAGCAAAATGTTTAAATGTGCTGCGTGCCTGGAGGAGCGCTCTGTCAGATGGTTTCAGCTGCAACACAGATCACAGATTCACCAGCAGTTTGCTGCTTTTGTTTAACGGCCTGTCAGTCTAACAGAGCATGATGGGATAATTTCAGACCGACTCCTCCCGTCTGTCTGGCCCTAACTGCTGCAGACAGTAAAAATCCCAGCTGCGATGAAAAGAGGCGCGCTTTGAAAATGTCACTTCTTTTGACATTGAAAAGGAAATGACCTCAGAGATAAATATCTGTTGAATCACATACCTTTTTTTATTATCTCAAATCAATGCTTTCAGGGACGGCAGGAGTGGAATGGGGAACATTTTGTCCAGAATAAGCAGAACAAATATGGAAATAATAAATATGTTTAAGATGCAAATTACACAGCAGTGTTTGTATGCAGGCCCGGCGGTCAGCGCTGTGGCCTCGCAGTGACAGTTTGCATGTGTTCAGACTGCAGTTTATTGTTATCTCAAACCCAGAGGCTCTGTTCTAACCGCTGATGAACAGAAGAGAGCAGGTTTATGCTCAACAGTCCTTGATCTTAAACCTTATGTAAATTATTAAACGTGCATCAAAAGATAAATGACCTAAAGAGAATTAACTTTACCTCTGCAGCTCTGCGGAGCTTCTCAGCCTCTTTTAACTCAGATTATACTCACTTTACCTCTCTTACCTCTTACTGTAGCATTTATACGCCGATGCGTAGAAAAAAAGGTGTACTTATTACATGCTAATCGCCTTGTGCATTATTGTGGCATTTATACGCTTTTTTAGGCGTTTTACAGGTTCGAACTGGAGGGAGCTGAGCCGGAAGGCAAAGCTCTCGATTTACCGGTCCATCTACGATCCAACCCTCACCTATGGTCATGAGCTTTGGGTAGTGACCGAAAGAATGAGATCGTGGATACAAGCGGCCGAAATGAGCTTCCTTCGTAGGGTGAGGAGCTCAGACATCCGGAGGCAGCTCGGAGTAGAGCCGCTGCTCCTTCGCGTCGAAAGGGGCCAGCTGAGGTGGTTCGGGCATCTGATCAGGATCCTCCAGGACGCCTCCCTATGGAGGTTTTCCGGGCACGTCCAACTGGTAAGAGGCCCCGGGGTAGACCCAGAACACGCTGGAGAGATTATTTATCTGGTCTGGCCTGGGAACGACTCGGGGTCCCCCAGGAAGAGAAAAAACGCTGGAAAACGTTGCTGGGGAGAGGGACGTCTGGAATTCCCTGCTTAGCCTGCTGCCCCCGCGACCCGACCCCGGATAAGAGGGAGAAAATGGATGGATGATTGGATGGAAGGATGGATGGTTGGAAGGAAGGACCATTGTAGGTAAAAAAAATTATGATTACGGAGCTGGGGGAGGGGGGGTAATATTCAGAAGAAAAACCTAAGAATTTCAAGAATAAAGTTATTCTATGGATATTCTGAGATTAAAATGGCAAATTCACAACAAAAAAACATCAACACAATTTTGCAAGATTATAAAGTAAATTTACAAGAACGTGCAGAAACGTGAGTGCAACTACGCTGTAAATTTGCGACTTTAATCAAGGAAAGTATTTTCTCGGCTCTGTAATTATTTTGTTCGGCCCTAATACGCCATCGTACTGACTTTAAACTCAGAACATGAATCCTCTTCCATAGCATTAGCGTATCTGAGCAGCAGCTGCAGAATCAGAACCATCCTGACATCTTAATTGTTCGACTATCACCCGCTCTGTTCTGATGCTCGGTTTGCTTTTATCTTCCTGCTCCCTGAGCTCTGCAGCAACATAACGACAGAAAGCCGGAGGGGCTGAGCTGCTAATGGCCTGCATGACAGATGTGACGAGCATTAATTGTATCATCAATTACAATAACGGCAACGCTAATGCATGAAAATATACATGTATGTATGTAAGATGAGTTCAGCCTCAGAAGGAGAAAGAGAACACACACATATCACACATATCTGTCTGTTTGAGATCTCAGTACTGTGTTTGAGCTGCTCTGATAAAACCAACCTGGTCTGATGAAACGTTGTGAAATCAGAAGCACGGTGTGTTGAAATGCAAACGAGAACACAAAAGTGAGAGAAAAGTGTTCGGGACTAGAAGGAGGAGACAGGAAGTAGGAAAATAGGTAAAACCAGTGAAACTACATTTCCTCTCATTTACTTTACAGTTAACCTTTACCAAAACAAAATGAAGTTTATTCAAGTGTGCTACTAACAACTTCTTTTAACTTCAAATAAGAGAGTACACTTTCAGTTTACTTTCTATGTACTACAAAAGTATACTTGGCTTATAGTGACAAGTACAGAAAAGTCTAAGTATACTTGGCTTATAATTGTTCTTAATCTTTTGATCAAGATATACTTAAGAAAGGTGTAAGTTAGTATACTCGTAGTATAAAAACTATTTAACTAGTAGTTTACTTAATATACATTAACGTGCACTTTCATAAACTATAATGTGGGCTACAAGTATATACAAGTTGTATAAAAAACTACTGAGAGTATACTTCAAAGTGTACTTTTATAAAGTAAAAAGTGGGCAACCAGTATAAAACTAGTAAACTATCAGTTTTATATATACTTACACTTAAAGTTTACTTTTAGAAACTAAAAAGTGGGCATATTTAGTTCCAAGAAGTATTGAAGTAGTACACTTACAAGTATTAAACCAGTAAACTATCTGCATACTTATAGTATAGTTGCAGTACAAAGTAAGACTTAGATTTTATATTTCCTTTGAGAAGATGGTTATGATGTTTCATTGCTATGCAGCGTATTTTGTGTGAGATTCTCAGTTTGAATCATTAACTTGTGCTGAATGTTGCAGCGGCCTCAGCGAGACATTTCATAATCAATAGTGGAGGCTGCAGGCAGTCCTTTAATTAGCTCCTTGTATTTACTGTATTGTGTTGAATCCCCTAAAGCGTTTTTATTGAACATGATGGTTGTTTTTTAAATAAATAAAAAACCCATAATGTGGCTTGAATTACCTGAGTAATAAAATGTTTTCTTGATACAAATGTGTGAAGCCTCCTGAGGTTCCGTCTGAAACAAGGCTTAATAAATTGCTGTGCCCTATTGATATTTTTCATTTTAAAAAAGTTTTGTTTTAACCCCCCGTGAGACAACGTTGTTTCTTTCAAATGAAGTTGTTACAGGTCTGGTTTCCTTTTCTTTCTATTTTTTTTTGTATTTGGATAAAAGTGTTATATAACTGCAGTCTATTTAACATTCAACAGTACAAATGTCGGCGACTTTCTACGGCACAGATAAAACTCTTCTCTCTGACTTGGTCACAACAACCATGGGGGATCGTGCCATCTCGTCGCTGGGGCCACGTCTGTGGAACCAGCTCCCAGGAACAATCAGGGCCTCAGACTCACCTGCTGTTTTTAAATCTAATCTTAAAACTCACTTGTTCCTTTTAGCTTTCCCCTAAGGTTTTATAATCACTAAGATTTCATAGTATTTTTTAGCTGCTTTTAACTTACGTCAGGAAGTAATTTGTCTATAATTTTATTTGTCCTATTTTGACGCTTTTAATCGTATGTTTCTTGTGTAAATTGTCTTAACGTTGTCTGTGATTGTTTTGCCCTTGTTGTGAAGCACCTTGAGATTTCGCTGTATTTTAAAGTGTGCTTTATAAATTAAATTCATTATTATTATTATTAACAAGTCATTAGGACTGTAGGATCCTCCGGGCACAATGAATGTCTCAACCAAATTTCACGACAATACATCCAATTTCCATGTCAAAAAGTAGTATACTTCAGTGTATTAGAAATGTAATTTAAGTATACAAAAGTTATTACAAGTATACTTTTAATTTTTGTGCTTAATTAAAAGTAAACTTAACATGTACCTTTGAAAAGTGTACTTCAAAATGTGGTGTTATTAAGTTCAACTTAAATGTACTAAAAATATATATACTAATTCTGTGATACTTAAAAAAGTGTACTTTATTGTAAGTATATTGTAAATTGTACTTTAGTTTACTTATAAAAAGTATAATTATTTTCAAGTCCCTTATAATACACTATTAGTATGCTTTTTTTTAAAGTGCATTTTAATTGTGTTTAATTATGTATTTAAGTATATTTACAAAAGGGGCACTTTAATATAAGTTTATTTTAAGCTGTATTTCTGTGTACTATTTAAAAGTATATTAAATTGGAAATGCGTATAATGATAATTTTGTGTACTTATTTCAAATACTACACTAGGGTAAAAATGGTACCTACAAATGTTTACTTACAGTGATAGAGGGAATGTCAGAGGATCACCAGAGTTAGCGTCATCCTCTGGGGAATATGAATGTACAAAATGCGATTTCAATCTATCTAATAGTTTTGGGGATATTATATACTGTACATTGCCATCCTTACATTTTGTGTATATCACACAAAGCAAAGAAACATAGGTTCTGTCTGACTTATTCTCTGCTGTCGAGTTGGTTTTATTCAGTGAAAAAGTGGCTTGATGTTTACTTCAGTTTCTCAACAACCAGATTAACAGACCAACAATGTCCACGGGTTTTTTTTCCTCCAGGTTCGGTCTATTTCACACCGAGGCAATCAAACATTAAACCGCCACCTCCCTCCTTCACACACTCTCAAGGTTACATTTTACTCCAGAGAAACAGAGACTCTGTCTGCAGGCTGCAGACATTGTTCACTGAATAACAAACAACCCGTTGAGTAAATGGAGGCTCTGTGCATCAAAATGATAGTGCAGCTTGCCAGGTTCATTCATTGTTCACATTGTGCACAGTTTACCTTTACTGGGAAGTTTGTGAGAGATCATGTCCTCGCAGGTGGAAGGTGGTGATTTTATTTACTAAGCTCAAGGATTTCTACAGGACAACAGGGGAGCTAGCTAAGAACTACATAACAGGGTGAACTGACCTTTTCAGTGAAAAAAGGAGGAAAATAGATCAATGATGATCTTGTATTTTTTCATACAAACATTGAGTCAAAGGATTCCCAGTAATGTGAAGAGTCTTATGATTCATATCATTCACCCAGTAAGAAACTTACATAGCAAGAATTGGGTGCCACTTCGGATCATGGTATCCAATCCAATCCAAATTTATTTATAAAGCACATTTAAAAACAACAAAAGTTGACCAATTAAACATAAAAAACATAAAAACAACACAATAAAACACTAGGACCAACTTAAAACCAACAGGATATTAAAAAAATATAAGCGTTAAGACAAATAGGAAGGGAAAAAGGATTATAAAAAGGCAACTCTCATGCCAAGCCAAAAGCCAAGGAATAAAAGTGCGTTTTGAGGTTTGATGGTGGACAGCCAAACATGTGGAGGCAGAGTGTTCCAGAGCTTTGGAGCTGCAACTGAAAAGGCTCGGTCACCCCTGAGCTTTAACTTTGACCTAGGGACAGTCAGAAGCAATGGTCAGTGGATTTGAGTGTCCTCGATAAAAGATGTGGTTTTAAAAGGTCTGAGAGAGAAGTTGGAGCTTGCCAATTTAACAATTTATATGTCAATAATAAAATCTTAAAATAAATCCTAAAACGCACTGAAGAGAAGCCAGAACAGGGGAGATGTGCTCACGTTTACGTGGACCAGTTAAAAGACGAGCTGCCGCGTTCTCTCTAATCGAGGCGTGTGGTGATAAAAGCATGCATTACCTTTTCAAAACCATTAAAAGACAAAAAAAAGGACTTAACCCTGGATAAAAGTCCATGTCCATTATAACCCCTAGATTCTTTACAGAAGGTTTAAGAAAAGCTTCCAGGGGGGGAAAGGTCCATGTTAGGGTCGTCGCTGCCTCCATTGGGTCCAAAAAGAATGACTTTCGTCTTGCTCTTGTTGAGCTTGAGAAAATGTAAAGCCATCCAAGCTTTGATGAGACAGTCGAACAATGGGCTCAAAGAGTTTGTGTCTTTACTTTTTCAAGGGCAGGTAGAGTTGCGTGTCGTCAGCATAGAAGTGGAAGCAGATTTCATACTTTCTAAGAATGGACCCCGTGGGAGGCATGTACAGGGTCAATAAAAATAAGACCAAGTATGGAGCCTTGGGGGACTCTCTCAATACAGCCACACCTTCAATTCAACACTCAGTTACGGCCACACAGGAGCCCGTTACAGCACTGTTTCTCTACTAGAGCTGCTGTAAAACTGATTTGAAATTGAAGCATACATGTGTGAGTCGGCTGACCGGAAAAAACACGAGCGAATCATGTCAGGTAATGGACACTGGATCGCATCGCGGCTCTGTCACGTTTCTACATCGGGTTTCAATGTTTCACTGAAGTGTTTGACAAGTGGAGCATCTTCAGTCAGCCTGCAGCAGCAAATGTGGAGAACCACAACTGTCTGTCCAGATTAATTTATATAACAGAAGTGTTGGACAGCCTGAATGAGTTGAATGTGGGTTTGTACTGTACATTTTTCATGTTGTTTCCCTCTGGTTCGTCCTCACACCAACTCATCACAAGACGTCCATCAGTCAGAAAAGGTTTAGAAGCACAGAACAAAGTTTCTACTAATAATCTGAACAGCATCAGAGTTTCAGGCCATTTAAGAAGTGCACAAAAAATTCACTTAAACTGGAATTAAAACTGCAGGGATGTTTCAGGACAAACTAAAAATATCTGTTGATCAAATCCAGCAAAGTGTAGCATTGAAAGCGACTGTTTGTGGGAGCCGTTGTGTGATGTGGTGTAATGAGACAGGTAAACTCCCTATCTGTACCACACAGTTCAAAGAGACTAGGAGGAGCTGAAAGTAGGGAGAAGATCTAGTTTTGAATCAGCCAGGTTTGCTGCCACTCCACCGCCTCCTTCCTCTCTCCTCTCACAGATCTG
The DNA here is from genome assembly GCA_916700995.1 of Hozukius guyotensis. Taxonomy (NCBI): domain Eukaryota; kingdom Metazoa; phylum Chordata; class Actinopteri; order Perciformes; family Sebastidae; genus Hozukius; species Hozukius guyotensis. The sequence goes on along the minus strand of CAKALU010063654.1, from coordinate 4,195 downwards.
AGGAGCAGAGGTTTTAAAATGCTAATCCCGTCGACCTTGAAGCCCTGAGGCGTCGGCTGAACCAGCGAGGCACGTCTCTCCTGAGCTTCCTGTCACTCAATAATCAAACAAATAGGCAGAAGCTCCTCGTACCCCTCTGCAAACTTCTCAAAGCACACATGCATGTAGACACACCTACATGCAATAGATAGGAACGTTGCATCAACATCCCCCCCGGCCATGCGCCTCAGGAAACACACAGGGGCATGTAAACACACACTGTAACCTGCAAACACACTCGTAGTGGTGTGCTCTCTCTGTTTGCCTTCAGTATGTGTGATCTGATGTAATCTGTCACAAGCGACTGAGCGTGCTAACTAATGAATCAACCACTTCTGACCTGTAATGAGCCGTGGTGTAAGGTGTAACAGGCATATTAGACAACAGTCACCTGGGGGGGGGGGGATTGGTGAGCAGTTTGCTCTTCATGGTTCACCTTCCACCATAACTATCCCTCCATTCTGCACCCAGGAGGAGTTCAACATCCCCCCTCAGCTCCTTCCCTTGAAGAAATGTAATCCAATCCCGTAGAGGTGTAAACAGTAGAACACATTGGGAGTGCCCTCTGCTCTCCATGACTAGATGTTTAATGGACTGGTGAGGAAACAGACTGTATACCTGGCACTTGTGAGCTTTAGCCTCGGTGTTTTTGCATCATTACCAGTGCTTGAAGTGGGAAAAAATAAGTGCCAGTACTCTCTTATTCACATGTTGGTGTGTGTGTCGGCCGGTATCAGTAATCTCTTGCTATTTATTCCTTTTTATTCATTATTTCTTTAAGCATGTTATACTGTGTCAGTCATAGTCAGCTGTGATTTTATTGCTATATTATCATACTTGAGCTATGCATCTTCTATAGAAACAAATATTCTTATTTTAACCCAAACCGCAATCTTTTCCTAAACCTAAACAAGTAGTTTTGTTTGAATTCACAATCTTAAAAACTGCGATCATGCGTCTGTAAGTGATGAGTTGGGAATGACGCTTCGTCCACACTGGGAACGTCAGGAGCACGTGGCGACTGCGTGATTGACGCGTCTGGTGTTCACATCAGCTGTGTGGCGGCTGCCTTTCTGCTGCTGTCAGCTCTTTCTTTCTACATAGAGTTTGCCTTTCATAATGGCCAATTCATTTCATTATATATCATTTATATTTATTTTAGACAGAGAAAGGTTAAGAAGCGTGTGGTAATTTGTAAAAATCCACAATTAAAACCCCGTACTATATTCATTCATGTAGCTCTACAAGTCACTGCATGTTCTACAATACTTTCCTGCACATATTTCAGAATAAAAGCCCCATATTAACAAATGAAGGAATTCTGTCCACTGAAAAAACGCTTGAGGGGCTTTTATTTTGAAATGAAAGCAAGTGTTGATTTAAAACAAGTCTTTACTTTTTTTCATCTCCATAACATATACAGAGAGACATTGAAACTGTAGTAATGTTGCTGATATGATGTTAATATACAGTCAATAGATCACCTTCACTGTCTGTTGTTGCTGTGAACCGCGCGGCTCGCGTCAAAAATAGGCGAGACCTCGAATCTGTAGAAGAGACGCAGCCGAGTCTCACGCGGGCAGTGTGGCTGCTCTAACCTGTTAACACGGACGCCGAAATAAAAAACAACAGTTAACGCAGTCGCCATGCGCTGCTGACGTTCCCAGTGTGACCGAGGGCTGAGGATGGCGTTAAATGACTCATGTAAAGCTATAAATGCGTGACACAAAATGTCCTTTAAAGTGCTATTTATACGCCTACCCATGAGATCACATTGGCAGGGTTAGCACCCACACTGTCGATTGATCCGTACGTGAGTATAGCAAGTCATACGTTTTTGGTCATGCAGAAAGTGAATTTACAACTATATATATACTGTATATATATCAGTAAGAGGACCACAGGGTCTGAGCTTGTGAGAGGATGTGCCTGGTGTTCCCTGCAACATGTCCCAAAACGTCCTCCCCCTCTGGGACTCGATAGACCTCGTCAAAGGTCCTCGAGATCCCTGGGGTGTCTGCACTATAGCGCCCGTAGTAGTCCCAGGGTTAGCAGTTTAGTTGTCTCATGGGCCGGCTCCAAAGCCCGAGTCCCTGAGGAGAAGAGGGAGCACTGGGCCCGGTGCCAGCTACACTGAGTCCTGCCAGGCTGGGAGCTCCCTGGAGGCATCTGCAGCGAACACAGAGTCACGAGAATAAGCCTCACCTCGTTTGACTGTGCTGTCTGCAGGACTGGTGGAGGGAGGGAGGGAGAGTAATCCCTGAGTGAATTTAAAGAAAGAAAGAAGCCTTGAGTTGCGGCCAAAGTGGACACAAGGTTTGGTCAAATGGTCCAGTTGGCACAAGAACAGGGGGGCGGTGTTCCACCTGATTGATGGCGGTAGCCTACACCGTCCCAGATCAATAGCTTAGCGCTCTCCCGCCATCAGCCGTATTAAGCAGTCAGACACAGATGAATCCACAGCAACATCATAATTACCCTTTAGATTATGGAAATCCCCTCAAACAACAAAAACAATTGCTCCCTGAAGCACCTTTTCCAGCATTATCAACATCCAAGGATGAATTTTAAACCAGCATTAATCTGAGCTGCTTAAGCCTCTCTCTCACACACACACACACACGCACACACACACACACATTGTGATGATATTCTCTGTTGCAGGGATTCAACATCAGTGTTAGCAGATGATATTGTGGATTCACAAGATAATTTATGTCCGTATGCTGCATATTTAGGAGCTTTGTACATTCGCTGCAATGACTGAATCTCAGGTAAGCGGATCTATTTAACATATTTTAAACATGTCAGATATTACTCTGCAGTAATGTCCACAGCTTTATGGCTAATGACTGACATATATGTGTATATATAATTAAGGATGGGTCTATATGCGGACAATGGAGAACAAATCAGTCTGCAAAGACTTGCAGAAGGGAGCTTTTAAATTTCTTCCTTTTTGGAAACAAACAAATCATTCACAGTTTTTCCCCAAAATGTGTTCAATAAACGTGTTGAACACATTTCTAGTCTCATTAAACATTTGCAGAACCCGAAGAGTCCTAAATTGTTTACATCCATGTTTGTTTGCTGGCAGTCCTCGCCGCTCTGCCAACTGTCGATCAGTGGGACCATCAGCGGGACGCCTCGAGCAAACAAATGTTGTGCACCAATCTTTGTTGTTTTATGTCAGATCTCCATCACAAAGCAGCTGTTCGTCCTGGGGTATACATTAAAGCATAATCAAAGCATACGTGAAACACAGAACAACACAAACATCGGGAGGAGGCTTTTTGTTCACTGAGAGAATGTCTTCACACTGAACGCAGCCCCTGCCTGCAGCGCCATGAGATGGTAAACATCCCAACACATCTGAACATCATTGTATTCCAGCAGTTTATGTGAAATTGGTCTAATAATGGAGAACAGATCCTGTTTATTTGTTGGCATTTTATTGTGATGAAAGCTGCATACTGCAGCTTTAAAAACAAAGAGAAACATCTTTAATGGAGTGAAACAATGAGTCTATTTAAAGGAGGGAGCGAGTGGAGGAACAGGGACGATTTCTGAGTAAATGTGCTTCAAATCGAAGAGAAACATCTGTAGTTGACAGCATGCCTCCTTCTTCTTTCAGCCATGTAGACACGGCTCATAGTAGTGGGTTTGCTTATTAGCCTGCAGCAGACAAGAAGACACTAATACGATGCTTTGTTCCATGCTGTTTCGCTGGGAAGTCACTTATTTTGTAGACACGACTTCCCAATAACAGGAGGAGAAAAAGCCTCTCCAAGGCACAGCGGATTTTTACTGCCCTAACGAGAAACGTGGATGTGTAGCATTCAGCTGGAATTAAAACATCCGCTCTACAATACAGACTGCGTAGAAGAAAGCCAGACAGCTGGAGGACGAGAGCCAGACAGCATGAGACAAAGAGTTGGAGGTGAAGACACTCATACACTATAATGAAAAAAACTGCAGTGGAACAGAGAGAAAAGACAGTAAAATATGCATCAAGGAGCAAAGCTGTTCTTTAAGACACGGCCTTGAGAAAGTAAAGAGCAGGAGGAGGAGGATAGTGAGAAAAGATGGAAAGAGTGATAAAGATCAGAAGGTGAGGTGGGGCGCAGTGCTTGAATTGGGCTGGTACGCATCAATA
>CAKALU010063653.1:5243-24331 GCA_916700995.1 Hozukius guyotensis | reverse complement strand
ATATATATAATCTAATCTAACAAATCTATATTAGAATCTGCAAATATGTTTAATACATGTCTAATATCTAAAAGATTGAGAACCTCTCGCGTAAAACACAAAATCACATGCTCATCCCTCTGAATACAGACACCTCATATTAGTTTCAGTGCTTATTGCGCTGTAACATGTGTCTGCAGGCATTTCTCTTCATTTTCCCCGGTGAGAAGCATTGCAACATAATTGCTAATTACTTTACTGCCATTGCCATGCATTTTAAATAGTGGGAAAAATTAGATGCAAATTATTTTCTGATTACTGTCAAAATGCTACTGGGTGTCTGTTAGAGCAGTGTACATTGTGGTTAAATGTTGTATGCTTTTCAGCTCTACACTATTACTGTAGATTACTGTATTTTAGATGATTACAGTAAACTTACAAGTGATTGAAATATTTAAGGTTTGGTTTTCCTGAATAGAAACACACTTTGTGGTTGATACAGAGCAGAACAAGTCATTTGATGCAGTGCAGTACATCAGACAATCATCATTTTGTCTTATGTGATTGTAGGATTTACTGTAGTGTAAAGTCAGTATCTGGACTCCATCATTTATTTGATTTTGATTGTAATTTGATAGGGACGATGCAATTTAACATAGTTCCAATACAGGGCATGAAACTGATGTGCTGCACAAAGAGTTTATAGCTAATTTTCAACTCTTGTCCATAGTTGGGCTTTTACATGTACAGTGTAATTAAAATATACAGCTTGCTATATGATAAATCCACAATACACTACAAATATGGAAATACAGTAAAATAGACATCACACAATACACTAATACACAAATACACCTTGGTAATTTACAGTACAATTAGCTAAAAATGGATACAGCTCTGGTTTGCTTTTAGCCAGCACTTAACCTTTGTTGTAAAGGACTTTATATCTGGAATTAATTTGATTTCTGTTGTTGATGTGATCCAGAGATGACAGCCCTTTATGGAGAAAGCTGATTGTCCAAATGTAGTTCTACGATGTGGTGTTTTACAGTTGCTCCTAGTTACTCTATTACTGTCTTGTCTTTGGATATATCTGTAAAAAAAGGCTCTGGGGCTGGACTGTTAACACATTTAAAAACTAATCTGAGAAAACAAAAATGAGTAAAGCTCTCAAAGCTCAGTAGATTGTGTTGTTTTAGTATGTGACAATGATGTCAGCGGACAGGCTTGTTGTCCATTATTTTCAGTGCCTGATTGTATCAGGATGTAAGATGTTTGATTGTGGACGGTGATGCTTGAGCCCACACAGTCATACAATATGAAAAATTAGAGAAAAATTAATAATTGGGCTGCCTGAGTGGGTATGTAATGCCTGATTAATTTGAAACAATTAAGGTTGGTCTTCGAAATTCTCAAAATTTTAATTTTTTTTAGGTGAGCCCTATTTTCTAACGGATTAACACATAGAAACTGTTGATGATGATTATGTTGCAGCCACTGATGGACATCATCCAGGTATGCAACATTTACAGAACACCGTATATTCAATTTAAAGAATGAAGATGTCATTCTTCAACTCTACATCATTTTAAATACTGACATTAGCATGAACGAAATTTTTTTTCTTATTACAATTTGTATAATTTTTCTGAAATGACCACTGCAGAATAAGTTGCTGTTTGACATAATTATTTGATGATGAGAATTTATTTAAAAACGATTAAAATTCAGCGATAAACATACAATGTTGTGATAAACTCACTGTGAGGTTTCGCTCAAATTGATTCAGATGTTTTATTTTTTTTGTGCTCTGTGCGATATTGAGAGCAACATCAGGAATATATTATTTAGTGTTAAGAGGTCTGCAAATTGAAACTCAGTTGTAAAAATTGAGCCAAAGAAATTGTATTATTTCTCTATTTGCGTTTAACTCACAAACTCTCAATATATGATAGAACATATATTTGTACTCCTGGTAATGTACTACATTTTGTGTTTTTTTTCTTTTGTCTCCACTCATGCTTTTCTTGTTACTCATTTGTCTTCTCTGTTCAGTATATTGCATAAATATTATATCACTGTATTGCATTAATAAAAAAAGAGATTATACTTAAACATAAGAAAGACATTACCTGCTATAAATCAAATAGTATATACTTATTTTGTGCAGCTTTTATCCTTTTTTTAACCAAGTGAAAATATTTTTTATATGTTTGTTCACAAAACCACAAAAGTAATTTGATTAGTGTTCCTCATAAAAAAAAGCAAGAAAAAAAAAGAATCAAACATAACCTGGAATCCATTTAAGGGCGGACTTCCCCTTTAATTTGCTGCAGCAATTACAGGTCTAAAATCCCCCTGCTCTATAAACTACTAGCTGTATGGAAAACATACACGCATACAAAAAAAACAGTCTTTATGCTGCTATCATGCTTCTATGTAAGTGTGTATGTGTGTGTGTGTGTGTGTGTGTGAGATCCCTTTCAGATCTGTGGATGATAGAGATGTGGATCCATTTTGGCACGTGAGGTCCTCAGGTGGACATCAAAGATAATTCCCCTCGCTATAAAGCACTTCAGCGTAGAATGAGGGCTGAGGATCAAAGAGTGCCTGCACTTTGTCATCCTTAAGCCCCCCCACCCGAACCCCCCACCACCCCTCAGTTTGAGCATGGTACAGTGAGACCACACACAAACACACACACAAACACGCACACACACAAACCTGTACAGAATGTGTGCCGGCTATAACCCCACACGGGAGGGTCGAGGCACAGTTTACACTATAGCGTTGAATAGGGGTCTGAGGATCCGATCCCCCCCCCCCGCCCCCCTGCTTTTGTGATCTGTCGAAGTGAACAATGACCTTGGACAGTTCAAAAATAAACCGCAGAGTGTATCGGTGCTTTTAGAGCCCGCAGCCACCCCGGTGCTGTCGGATGCCAAGAGAGAAAAAGAGCCGTTTTGTTAGTCATCAGCTTCACACCAGGGCAGGGAATCAATCTACCTCCCTCTGTGTACAAGAATATGAGAAAGTTGAATTATGTCTCTCTTGCTGTCCATGTGTGTGTGTGTGTGTGTTGTGTGCACACACATACTGCACAAAGCATATGCAGTATAAAGCTGTTGACATGGTGGGTGTATTTGCAACAGTGTATACGTTTAGGGTGGAAATAATGTGCATTACATTACAGTAATATTGTATATTTATAGTTTTGAGAGGGAGTTTTTGCTCTCACAGTGTTTAGTTTTGAATTTTTTTTTTTCCAATGTTATCACAAAAGGTATCTCTTCTTACTGACAGGATGTCTAATTCTTGTTCCTGTAAATGAGTAACTTTATCTCATATTGGCACAGTATATTTATTATATTGGTATATTTTGTCTAATTAGTTGGCTCCTGCATCGGTTTGTCTCAACCAGAGCCTTTTACATTGCTATATTTTCTCTACATACAGTTACTGATTATAAATATAGTAGGTCTTTATTAACATTATACCATAAATTGTTTGAGTAGGAAAGTGGGCAGGGAAATACATTTTCTTCCCCAATAAATAAAAAGATAAATAGATAAATAGATAAATAAATAAATAAATAAATAAATAAATAGATAAATAGATAAATAGATAAGTAGATAGATAAATTGATAAATAAATAAATAATAATATTTTTCCATTTTATTATACAAAGATTTACAGTAGCAGAGAACTCAACAACAAAACATCCAATATCATGGCATATAATTATATTTCAAATATAATTATATATACAGTAATTATATAAAACAAACTCCTCATTTACAGGAACAAGATTTAGACCAACTGAAAGCAGTTTTTCTATGCCAAACCAAAGAATAACATATATTTCAAATTTGAAACCATGTATGAAGCAAAAACAACCTCATAAAAAAATATAAAACCATATACGTAAACTTTGAAATTTACAGTGGACTTCAGTACTCCATTCCTGTAACATTAATACTTACACTGACTGTAGCTTTATTTAGTAAATAAGAAGTCTGAGTCTCAAAAGTTAAAAACATTTTTAAAAGCCTGCTCACAAGAAGAGGAATTTTTCCCAAAATATCATGGTACACTGCTTTGTTAAAATACAAATATTAAGAACTTTAATATTGGCTACATGATTAAAAACAAGACCAACAGTTTTCCGACTCACCGGACTAATCATGCATGTGATAATTTGCGCAGCAACATCCGGCTAACTTATTACACCTGTAACAATTCTATGAATGGACTCTGTCAAATATCATAATAAACTTACATATAAGTTTTTTTTATACATACAATATACAACATGTAATGGGAGGAAATAAAGAAGAAAAATAAAACTATTGATTATGAAAATAATCTTGTTTGTAGCCCTGATAATAAAGTGTTTTTGTACTTTAACAAAGCAGTGTCCCTTGACTTTTGGGAGGGATCCATTCTTCTTCTTGTGTATTGAGTATTGCACCTCTCTGTGCATCAGGAGCAGCTGCTTTATGTTTCATTACTATCAGATCCAAGTAGTGCTTCCCCTTTTCTTTTTTACTGTACTATTAAAAGTCTAATTAAATAAAGCTACTCAGGTACAGTAGCAATATGGAGGACGAAAGATGCCAAAGTAAAAGATAAAAAAAACAATATTTTAAATACTATTTGAGTACGTTTAATGCCATAGAAATCTATTATTATAACTATCATTATTTTTATTTATTTTTTTAATTTGGCATCTTCCGTCCTCCATATAACAATAGTTACTGTTAATTATTTTACTTACAAATTCTTATACCATCAAACTTTTAATCATAGCATGATGAATGCTAATTTAAACTGTCGTTTAACATAACAAAATTTCCATTTTAAGTCTTGTCCTCTTTTCCTCCTTGCATTCCATTACATCTAAAAAAAATGCCTGTTGACTGTTATTCAAGATACTGTATGTAAAGCAGCTTTTAAAAGTAGCGCTTCCTCTTTTTTATTGCACTATTAAAAGTCTAAATACATAAAGCTACTTAAGCACATTTACAATATGGAGGATGCAGAAATTATTTGGGTACATTTAATGCCATGCAAATTCATTTTTATTATTATTATTCATTTTTGATTTTGGCAGTTTCCGTCCTCCATATACTGTAATAATAGTTACTGTTAATTATTTTACTTATTTCTATAGCTTCAAACTTTTAATCATAGCATGATGAATGCTACTTTAAACTGTTGTTTAACCTTTAAAAAATGCCATTTTAAGTATTGTCCTCTTTTCCTTTTTGCATTCCATTACATCTAAAACAAAATTCCTGTTTACTGTTATTCAAGATACTGTATGTAAAGCAGATTTAAAAGAAAACAAAACAAACAATATATAGACATCTTAATTCACCTTTACCTGTCCCTGAGCAGGTTATTTTAGTGCCCTTTCCACCCCTGCATACTGCCTCATATATAACATGACTGTACCTCCATGACCTGACACTCTTTAAAACAACAGAGAAGACATGTTGCGCTTTCGTCAACTCTCCCTTTCATGTTCCCACACCTGGCTACAGCCTCTCTCCGCCCTGCATCACCACATCAAATAGAGACTCCCGGGCAAACTCACCTCCACTTTATCCCCGAGGGGGCTGACTCAGCCAAAGAGCACATCTGCCTTGTTGTTTTTACTACGATTCCCATCTAACCCTGCCTCCCCCCCGTCTCTCACCTGTCATCACCTGACAGTCGAGACACGAGGTGCCATGACACTAGTTTTTACCGTAAAAGGGTGGAGAGATCACTTATTTCCCTCTTCATACCAGAGGGTTTACATGTATGGCTAAAGGCTACAGTGGGGTTATTGATGTGCTGGCAGGGGTCACGACCCAGGAGACACAGTTGAATCACTGTGAAAAGGTGTGTGGATGTGTGGGCGCTCATAACATCTCAAACCTCTGATCTCTTCCTTTCACAGAGAAGAAATACTACCTACCCGACTCAGGGCTGCACAACAAGCCCTCCAATGTTACCGTTCAACAAGTGTTGACACATACAAACAGCAGCTTGTGTTGATTTTAACAACCAGCATGACTTATGGGGCGTTCACATAGAACGCGGTAACGGCGCCACTGCGCTCTGAATCCCATTATTTCCAATGGCTTGCGTGGCGCAACAACGTCTTCCCGCTGCGCCGAGCAAAGCGCCAATTGAGAACCCGGTTTTTCAAAAATGACTAAGAATTTTGATGGTAATCTACCAAAGATATCACTGTAAACTGCATGTATGCGATGCAAGAACAGCTGGTTAATTCCAACACAGTTTCACGGCAGTTTGTGAAATAGTCACGAAACTTAAAGGGGACATATCGAGCTCATTTTCAGGTTCATGCTTGTATTTTGGGTTTCTACTAGAACATGTTTACATGCTTTAATGTTCAAACAACACATTATTTTTCTCATACTGTCTGTTTGAATATACATGAATTCACGCTCTGTCAGAAACGCTCCGTTTTAGCACTTTTCAGCGGAATGGCAACGGAATTGCGTTGCTAGGAAACAGCTTGGGTCCATTTTTACTTCCTGTCAGCTGATGTCATTCACATTCACTGCAACAGGAAATAAACTGGGACACATTTAGAATGTTTATGTTTAAAACTGTGAACTTGTCTAAATATTGTAGATTTGTGACATCACAAATGTACAGACATCCTAACGGCTTGTTTCAAACGCACAGTTTCTGAATACGGGCTGTGTGTATTTCTCGGTGGATTCAGCGTTTTGATACTTTCACAGTATTTATATATCACTTAAACCGGCTTTATAATATAAAAGACGTGAAAATTTCACTTTTTACAATATGGGACCTTTAAGTCTATTTGATTCGTGTACATGGACGCAAATTTCAACGTATTTGTAATGCTTTTTCCTACGAATGTCCAGCAACACGTGACGTGACCATCACGAAAAAAAAAAATTTGTGCCTATATGTACACGAATCAATACATTAAACTTCGTCACTACTTCACAAACTGCTGTGCGACTGGGCTGTCAATTCAGTAACCACAATTTTTGCTGTGCTGTGACTGGTTTCAATTTCCTCTTCGCTCCCTTGTTATTGTTGTGAGCGTATACATGTGTGAGAAGGCAGTTATTGTGTGAGGAAGCATAAATGCTGCTGTGGTAAATACTGTGTGTGTGTGTGTGTGTGTGTGTGTGTGTGTGTGTGATTCATCACCTCAGACTCATTACAGCAAAACACATCAGAGGCTCTGTAGAAATCTGTATCCAAGTCAGGAATGGCCGGCGCTGGGTTGAATATTGTCTTTACTGTAACAACAAGCCAGGAAGTAGTCCAGTTTATTGACCAGAAGTGTTAAACATTATAATCTGCAGGCATGCAATCATTAGCAAGGGGTTAAAAAATAAAAAAAATGGTTCTCAGTTAATAATTATCAGCTCGCCTTTCAAGGGATACAACTGTGACAATGTCGCTCAGTGACACATTTTACTGATGGTTCTTTTCCATTTGCTAAGCGTCACTGTCAAGGTCTTGACATCACCTTAATTAAACTTTCAATGGGAACAAAGGCTAGTGGGCTACCACTGGGAATTGCTCTCGCATGGCAAAGCTCAAGTGGATAAGCTTCTATAAAAAAAAAAGGCACCTTTTAAACGATTAAATTAGCATTCTCTGGAAAAGAACGCTGGAGGAAAAAAAAACTAAACGCTGTTGGAAATGGCCTCACATCCTGCAGCTTTTCGCGGTGCGCCGTAACCCCTGCATTTATAGGATAGTGTGTGTCAATACGAGGTATATAACCCCACATATGTGCGTGTCAGTGTGTGGGTGAGATGAGTTGTGACCCTTTCTCTGTGTGTTGAGGAGCGCGAGAGAGGGTGAGAGCGAGAGAGCAAGAGAGAGAGAGCGAGAGCGGGAGTGTTTGTCAGAAGTAATCCTCTGTACGTGTTGCACATCACTGTCTTATGCATATTCATGAGCAGAGAGCATTAATGCATCTAATACCATGATTTCTGTGTATGTGTGAGGATAAGCCCAGCTTGACGAAGCGATTAATTCTGATATCTCTGTGTACAAAATAAAGCCTCATGCAAGGGTGTGTGTGTGTGTGTGTGTGTGTGTGTGTGTGTGTGTGTGTGTGAGGGAAATATATGTTCAGCGTTGGTGACATCAAAGTCTGTTGTGCAAAAGTGTGTTCCTGTGTGTGTGTGTGTTTGCGTGGGCACATAAGAGAGCAGCTGCGTGGGTTTGTGCAGGGCTTTGGCCACCTGGCGCTTTGAGGTGGATGCTGGGCTGCTCGCTAGTAAAAGTGGAAATAACGTCTCTCTCTTTTTTCAACGCACACACTCGAACACTGTATGTGTACACACATGAGCCAAGGCCACGCCACAAAAAAGTGACACCGGGCTCTTTCTGACTCCTCTTCTCTCTTTCTCTCTCTCTCTCTCTCTCTCTCTCTCTCTCTCTCTGTCTCTCTGTGTCAACTGAATTGCACCTCCGTTTCCATCGCTTTGGTTTCCAAGACGAGTGCGAGATCTCTGAAATGTGCCTCCGTTTTGCATAAAAGGAGGGATCTCTGTCGTCCCCCTTCGCCTGTTTTTTCAGCCCTCTGTATCTGTTCATCATCTCCTCTTTCACTACAAATGCTGTCCAGGGACCTTTAAAGAATACAGCTGGCGTTATTCTAGTTTTTGGCTGGACCACAGAGGGCAAGCCTGGCAAAAGCAAAAGTCTGTCATGGTACGTGTCCACGGGATCGCCTCGCTTCCCAGCATTGGACGCTCGATGGGCTGTCACTAGACACAAGGCACCCGATTGGACGAACGCTGTCTCTCGTGGGCTAATGCTCCCAGCTTTCAAACCGGAACCAACATGGCGGCTCGTTTGGAAACTTTCTTCTCTTATATCACAAAAAGAGTTCAGCATTTTATGTGAGAAATAAGCCACACACTTGCTGAATCTGTCTTTATTTTGGATCAACAACGGTTAGTTTAAAAGTATCTCGGGAGTTTCCAAAGGCGGCGAATCACGTCGGACGCCCGTGATTTGCATAAAGTAGCCTAGACCTCAACTGTATGCAAATGAGAAGTGGCCAACGTTACGATTTTTTAAAGCCTGAAAACAGAGCCATGAGGAGGTGCAGAAGTCTAGTTATCTCTCAGAACACTTGAATTACAATATGCTGAAAGGTTATTATGGAATTTTTGCCCAATGATGCCAAAAACATTCTGCCTACTGCAGGTTTAACTTCCTTGCTTTGCAGATCAGATAGGAAATGTAAATTTTCCAGCCCCCTTCGCACTTCACTGTTTTTCAAATCTGGAAAAACCTTCTACAAAAAATAACTGAATAGGCCTGCTGCTGTATATTATATAAACATGATAAATAAAGTATCATTGAATCCTGCAAAGGGCTTACTCATGCTTAGCCTATTGTCATTAATCATAGTATTATTTGTAGCCGTGAACAGAACTGGTAGGAAGTACAATGCTGTCTTCCTCTATCTGCTCCCTTTTTCGCCATCTGTGGCGCGATCACAGTGTTTGCGTCAAGCGTGTCCCTTCGGTGCTGATGTCGAATGCATGGGCCCCGATGCTCATGAAGTATACATACAATAAGACCTGCTGAGGATGGAAGCCGCCTATCAATATGCGTACAGGAGCAGCTTGCGTTAAATCCCTAATACACTGATGCATGGAGGAATCTGCTACCGCGGACGTCACATTAACCGGCGAGTCGGTCTCAGGTTGCTTTGTTTTGCTCTCCAGGTGTTAGTGAAACCACACGTATACACACACACACACACACACAGCTGCTGGGACAGATGTGGTAATACTGGGAAGTGTGCATACTGAGTCACGTCTGGCAGGAGAATGTGTGTGTGTGTGTGTGTGTGTGTGTGTGTCATGACTCTGGGCTTTTTTTTATTGCACGGAGGTTCAAAGTCTGGTCGCACATGTGCTGGAAGAGCAGCCAGAAAAAAAGTAGAAAAAGTAGAAAAATACAGCAGTTTGGCCGAAAGGTGGACGGAAAACAAGGACAGAGGGAAAACAGGGTAAGACGGAGATCACTCACACACTCTTACACACATGCACACACACACGTACACACACAAAATCAATGAGTCATCAGTGAGTATGTGAAAGGGCTTTAAGAGGCTCTAATTGCATCTGGTGAGAAATATAAAAGCGGCTTCTTGCTCAGACAAGGAAGAGGGGGAGGAAGACGGAAGAAGAAAGAAAGAGTGAAACTACACAACTCCTACCATTTCCTCAGCTCTTAGAATTAATTTAATTCCATTAAGTTGTCAATATTAAATGGTAGATGGCAATAAATCACGTAGACACGTATGTTTTTCCTCAAAGAATTACATGCGAGGAGAATAAACTCTCCTTGTTAGAAGTGTTTTCTGAGAGAGATCCACAGTACGTGTGGCTCGATGGTGACATTTGCGTAATTTGAGCGGCGCTTCACCCCCGCGCCATTAAATCCTCACCGCCGCCAAACCCATTAACACCCATTCTCTCTGGAGGACTCCATTTACGCAATGCTTCTGGTGGCGGCAGCATCGGGGGTGCCGTCTTTGCCAAGCGTCTTCGCTCGCCTCGCCTCTCTCCTGGTGCCACATGCAGAGCCTAATCCCACGGTACGGTCGACACGGTGAGGAAGGGGGGGTGGAGGGAGGAGGAGGAGGGTGGCGCTCGGCGAAGGCCATCTGGGTGTCCCATCTGCAACACGGTTATGGCTGCGACTCTTGCGTTCTGGCAGCCCGCAGCGAGCGATTACCAGCGACAGGCCCTGATGACAGGGGCGAGAGGCTCCCCAGACGTCTCGGATGACGCGGAGGACTGCTAATAATAGGACGCCGTTAAAGACGATGAGCTCAGTAACCTGGTTATCACCGAAAAGGTGGCGGGCGGAAGGGACAGAGGGAGGGTGGCGGTCTAAAATAGGTTTTGTTTACGCAGGACAACAAGTACCCTGTTGGCTTTTAGTGATGTGTGTATAGACACGGTGGGTTGATGGAGAATGTGAGCAGCAGGGACCCACGTTTAACCGCTTATTGCACTTTACTTGATAAAGTGATACAAGTCAGTGGGAGGCCTCTCTCTCTCTCTCTCTCTCTGGCGAACGGAACGCAAAAAATTGTCCAGATATACTACGAGCAATTACATAGAGAATGTGATATTGATTAACTGTCAGCGTCGATTTTGACCAGTGAAAATACAAAAATGTACCTCTTTCTATACCTCTTTCTATTTTAGGAATGCCTTTGCACCTCGTCGGCCAGGACCTGTAGCTCACGGTCTGAAAATGTCTTTTTCTCCCTGCCATTGTTCTGTCTGCTGTGTTCTTGGCGCAAAAGCAACATTTATACTTTGCCACATGGATAATTGCAATCAGACGCAAAAAAAAAGGGCAAATTACACTCAGCTGCAAAACTCTGGCCGTGTTTGCGCCGTAATATCATTAGCGCAATATGTTTTGTGAAGCAAGAGTGTGTTTTATTGCTAATGAATTCAACTTTTCATTTGTAATACAATACATGGAACTGCATCTAAAGTGGGATACTGTACCTACAATTTATCTTTTTGACAATGCCAAATGACACATAAAAGAGTGTAGGCTGTGTTCAGTTTGGATTCACAGCAGCAGTAAATGTGTGACAGTGAACCTCTACTCAGCCATGTACATGTATGGTCTATTGTGTTTAAAGAATGTGCAGAGTCAAGCCAGCCAATGAGTCAGTTTGGACAGAGCAGCCACTGGCTGAAGATGAGCAGCTCAACAGGGTCGTGCATGAGGATTAAGATGGAAGCAGTATGTATATGGTCATATTTTGGCAAAAATATGAGGGTTTAGGACATACTGATGTGGATTAAGATTGCGGAAGTCGTTTGAGAAGTTTCTATGGACATTTCTTTGGGCACATGTTCTTCCTCATTACTAGGATCCATGAGTACACACTGAACACAGTCCTCATTCTCCCTTATAGGAGTAAAATCTATTTCCCTATCCAGATAACATGGGGTGAGTGTTGCAAAAGAAAGATGTATCAAAGTTGGCGTGTCACTTTAAGGTAGAATGCGATGTATAAATATAAAACTAGTTTTATGATGCTTTTTATGGTTTGTTTAACAGATGAAAAAGGGGCAGTCATGATCAGTTGAAAAAAAACAAAAATTTTTATCTAAAAGTTACCTGTAGCTACGACTATGGTCAAACAAAGTACTGACCGAGCCTTGGAAGATCAAAATAAACATAGTTAACGGAATGCAAATGTAACCACCTGTTCTGTATTACAGAAGAGTGACATTATAATACCTTTTCAAACTTCTTTTCTTCTGTACTTTTTAACAATAGATCATTTTCCTCTCTGACTTTAGGGGAACTCACCATCACACACTGACACTCACTGACCTTTGTTCTCCTGAGCCATGCGCAGCGCCTGCAACGATGTCCGCGGGCTGATCTCCAGCTGGCACACCAGAATTTTTGCGCGACGGATGGCTGGAAGAGCGTTCTGCAGCTCCTCGCCGCCCAGCAGCATGTTGGCACCGGCCACGATCACGATGGCATTCTCACCTGTCCGCCGACGCCAAAAGAGACGTGTGAGGACACAACAGCCACTGTATCACGACTTTGAGAATCCATGGGGACTCTCCACTCCATAAATAGGGCTAAACTGGGGATGAGTGACCTATACTGTACAATTTACTTTTACACATTTTTTTTTTTATTTTTACACTATGTGTGAAGGGTAATATACCTACTGACATTTGGCGAGAAAATGGAAAATATGTAGCGTCAAACAGGATGTCAATAGTCAAGTTTCCGTCAAAATTGTTATCCCTTATTAACCCTTTAAGCATATACTCAATTTGTCACCACATCATGACCTTCAAAATACTTCAAATAAACCCAATTTTAAACACATAAACCCTAATGTTTTTATATGCATTGATTTTAGGGGCTGTCCCGAATACAATTTTTTGTGCCTCAAAGCTTCGGTGAGAAATATTCGAAGGCATTCGAAGCTTCGGGACAGTACCGCTGCCGCACGATACTGTACACACACAAGCACCTCTACGCACAACAAACAGCGATATCCGTCTGAGAATAACTAATAATAATTCATGTTGAAAATTAATAATGAATAATGTTGTGGGTTTATTCCTTATTTCATGGGCTATTTAGGGATTTATACATTATTATTATATACTCATATATAAAAAACACAAAACAAAGCTTTCGAATACTGATTTGGAGGTCGATTACCATGGCAACGGTCGAAGCTTCGAAGCATTCGGTTTGCTTTTCTTCTTGAGCATTTATTCTCATCACTTATGGAAATGTTAAGCTATTTCCTTTTCACACTAATGCGAAATGGCATGTGCACATCATTTTATGGGTGATTATTTCTTAATTGCAATCTCTCAATTAACCACTTTCAATTAGACCTCTGTCTTCTTTCAAAACATTGAATTCAATCACTTAACTGCATAATGACGGATGAGGATGGACTTTCCTGACTATGTGAAATGGTAGTAAAGGGATCCAAATCCAAGAGGGCATCCGCACGTCATAGGCGTTACGTCAGACTGTATTTGCTACATTGCTCTCCATATGGAAAGCCTTGGATTGTGTCAGATTGGAACCTGTGGATACTCAGCATGGTTTGGTGCACTTAAGAATTTGTGTGTGTGTGTGTGTGTGTGTACAGTATATCCGGAGATTATAGTCACTTGAACAGTGGTGACTCAATAGGCGTACAGTGTGTGCTGGTAGCACTTTGGTCGCGCATGTATGAGGCCATTTCTACAACTCGAAGAGCATTTAGGATCTGAGCAGGGCTAATGGCAGAAAAAGCCTTTACCTGCATCATTGACGATGATGGAGGCAGCTCCCGTGGCTGCGTCAGAGGTCTGCCCTGCAAAGTCTGAGACAGAGAGAAAAGACGAAAGGTGTTTGAAAGCATCCATTATTTAGTCTTTCGTCAAACACGCCTCTGAAAAAACACAATGTCACCATAGTAACCAACCACTACTAATTGCTTGGTAGTGCATTTGGCTCACGCCACAGTTTCTTGGCTATGAGGGGACCTGCCACAATCATATGTGCACTCAAGCACAACTTTTGAACTTTATTGTTAACAAATGGTTTAACAGGCATTGGCCATAACAATAGAGGAACTTTCTGGTGTATCCAAAAGCCTTGGGTAACTGAAAACTGAAAAAATACAGACTAAAAAAAACCCCACTGCTCCGAATGTGAACTTTTTACCATGCAACATGGAAATGGCAACCAATTTGGCATGAACAGTAATGCAAAAAATAATAAAATAAATAACTGCACCTGTGTGTACTCCGTTGTCTTTGAAATTCTGAATGTAATTGTCTCCAAAGAAGTCTTTACCAACCTAGAAAAGATTGAAGGCAAAACGATTACAACAAAGAGAGTGTCAAGCGGGGTCAGACTTGGTTAGCGGCAACTTTTTGAAAAGTGGTGTACTCAAACCTCAGTTGGGTTGGATTTTCGTGTGCCCTGCCAGCATACTGGCATGGTGCCGCCGCCGAAAATGTGCAAAGACTAACACACAAAGTCAACAAACGCACACACGCGCAAACACACGACCAGCTGCGCCAAGCCTTGAAGACACGATAACCCCGCCTTCACGCCTCTTCAGGCCCACCTCGCTTTCGTTTTCTTCCCCTCCTCCCCTGATCCGCATAGGGATGTCCACATCTGTAGCTACTTTGGGTTGTGGAAGGGGTCCCCACCTTGCCCCGAGGCGCCTACTTCGAACCCACGCTTTCCAAAAAACGTGCCAAAACGCGGGCACTTCTAGCTGCCTGTGATAATGGGCTGGGCTGGTATTGGCTGCTTGGCCCCATTCTCTTTGAAGAGTGGCCTTCTGTCTTGGATGTTTTTGACAAGCCCGGGTGTCTATTTTTGGGTTCTCCCCATGCCCGGAGAGCTCCTCCCGCACTGGGTTGTTATCGATCGGGCCTCTTTGTTCTGACAGAGGTGGGGCTTCGGTGCTTTAGTGCTCAGGTTGAAAGGCCACGCTGAGCTTACTGATTGGAGAGTCTGGGTTGTATGGTATGGGAATAGGCTTGTTTGAAGGCGCGCTAGCGTGGGTGGGCGTATGCATGCGGTATAGTATTGATCAAGAGAAAATGAGGCATGGAGAGTTGATGCGCTGAAATGACTGAAGTGTGAACGAAGCTTTTTGGGAGTTGTTAACTAGTTGGTGGACTACGGCAGCTGATGGCTGATTATTTGTACTGAGTAAGACGAAGATGAGCCAAAGGTTGGACAAGCAAAAGCACTTTTTTTTAATGAAATGCACACATTCATTCTTGGATCCAAACTAACGCACACTGTAACACAGACAAATCTGATTCCAGTGTTCTACCTTGCAGACCATAGCGGTTTTGGCCCCCAGTCTTGCAGCCTGTATGCACTGGTTGGCCCCTTTCCCTCCGAAGCCAATGAAGAACTTGTGACCATGGATGGTTTCCCCGGCTTTGGGTAGCCTTGGTGCCTGGCTGAGGGGAAAAAAAAATAGCCGATGAGCACAATTTTAACGAGTACACATTCATATTCAAGAGAACCTCATGGGATTGAAAAATTAAGAATTCTTTGCTTGGATTTTGAATTTGTATTTTGCTTTTTATCCCCCCACCTCAACAGTCCCTTCACGCTGCAGACAAAAGTTTGAAAATGTTCCGTCAAACTTTCATAAAGGCTTTATTTGGCAGTGCGAAGTGCGCTACGTTGAAACAAAGGAGTAAAGGGAGATGTCAAAATGTGAAGACAACCCTTCAGGGCCGAATCTTTTCCTGGTTAAGCTATTTATTTATCACTGGAAAAAAATGTGCAAAAACCCACAAACAGGGGGTTTCTGTGGAGTCTGCTGAGGATTATATATTTTGGTCTTTCACAGAAAGGTCAACAAAATGCAATCATTGCCGGAATGAACGGAGCAACCCGCCCCGGCCCATTTTCCGGTCTCCAAACTTAAACACAACAGCGGTGCTAAAACACAGACGGAACATGGAGTTTGAGCCTGATCACTCTGAAGAGCACTCCAGATATTTTACCTGCACGTTCAGCCGGATATGCCCATGCAAGTGTCTCCAAATTTGCAAATTATGCAACCAGCAAAACCCATATATGTCTCAACTTGACACTGGGCGCTCCAGTAACGCCTGAATCATCAGGGTTGGGTAAAGTCCCGCCCCCCCCTCAAGGTTAATATGCTACAGGTGGGTGCCCTCAGGAAGAGCTGTCGGTTCCCCAATTCCTCCAATCACGGAGCCAGAGTGGGCGGTGAGTAACATGGAGAGAGACATGGAGAGACAACAGACGGCTTCATACAGTACGTCAGGACGCTGTGGTCTGGCCCCGGGCCAGCACTGTAAGGGTTTGCGGATGGCAAAATGTTGTCATAAACTTGTTTTTCACCCTGTTGTTGCTCTTTTTCATACGTGTGTGTGTGTGTGTGTGTGTGTGTCTGTGTGTTTGTGGCAGGTGTGCCATTACAGTAAACCCACTCAATCCCAGGATTTCCAGTAACTGAGACGCTGGCGGCAAACACTGGAGGCTGCTATAAATGCTGCTGTTTTTGCACCGGCGTGTGAAAACACTAAAATGCCCGAAGCTATAACAGGATGTTGGGTCAGTGAGAATGAAATGTGGTGAGGAGGAAACGGAACAAAGGTCGAAAACATGTAAATACACCCACACACACATGCACACACTTCTTCCACACACACATTACCTATTCTACTTGAATATGTAGAAAAGGTAGGAAAAGGCTACTTCTGCAGCTCTTTAATAGATTTTTTCCCACCGGTGTCACAGCTGTGTGACTCTTGGTGAAAAAAGTGCCGCTTGCACACAGACTCCAATCTACACATTTATCTAAATATTAAGAGATTATGTTTTGTTGTGGGAAAATCTTGCTCTGGTTACTACTTCCATATACACTATATTAACTGAATGCTAAAGGAATGAGTCCTAAAACCCGGAAATTAGTTAGTATTTTAGCACATCTGGTTCCCTCATCTGGAAGTCAATGGTTTTTTTTAATGGGTTTTTAGTTACCTAAAATAAAGTCTGTGGTTAACACAAGCTGAAGAGATTTTAACGTTTTGTTCTACGTCAGTAGAATACATCAATAAATATCCCACTCGTGAATTTTGAGGCTTTTACGTGTCTTAAAATAGACGGTTGCTAACAAGCGGCTAAATGAGACTACTAAAGGTCATCACACCGACTCCTCTGCCGTTACAGCCTTGTTTTACTCACGCTCATACATTGCATGGTGTAGTTCGTTTATAGCCTGACATTAGCTTTTGACTTCTGGCGATTGCATTGCCACTTCAAAAACTCATAGAAGCGATGTTCAGTTGTGGTGATTATCTTGCTGAACGAAACGTGTGAGTATTATAAACGTTTGTTTGCCACAGAGCTTATTTTCTGCAATAATCCAAAAGCCAATGGAAAAATCCCATTGGCTTTTTGTCGAGGGAACCCAGAGCGATGCTGACTGTCTGGTTGGTCAACAAAAATCCGTCATCCCTGGAGCACTCTGTCTATACTATCAATAAGGTTATATGTGATGTGGTAACAAGTGGATTAAAAAACACTAAACATGCTTATGGCATAAAACATCGCAAAAACGACAATGCATAATAAATAGAAATCAATACTGTAAACAGAACAAAAAGATATTACAAAAATACATCGACTTGCAACCAGTCCTAGGTGTGGGTGCCTCTCGCTCAATGCATTTCTATCATAAAGAAAAAGAAGAGAGTTTGATACCACTATCAAATCTGTATGGTAAATATGATGGTAGCGATTAGCTTAGCTTAACTTAGCACGAAGACTGGAAACAGCTTGCCTGGCTCTGTCCAGAAGTAACAAAATACACCTTCCAGCACCTTTAAAGTTCACTGATTAACACATTATATCTCATTTGTTTCATCAAAACTCCAGGAAGACTGGACAAGAAATAGTTTGACAAATAATGTACAGATACCATGTTAATTAGTGAGCTTAAGAGGTGCTGACAGGCAGATTTTGTTACCTTTGGACCAAGTCTGGCTAGCTGTTCCCCCCCTTGTCAGTCATTGTGCTAAGCTGTCATTGTACTTTAGCCTACAGATATGAAAGTGGTATCAATCTTCTCATCAAACCCTTGGAAGAAAAGCAAACAAGCGAATTTCCTAGAATGTCAAACTATTTCGATCATCGTACATATTCTATATATTCTATATATTAGATTTGGGGGACCCTCTTGTACCATTTTGGGGGATCTTTAAACATGTTTTTGAGTAGAGAGTCAGATCTTAATTATGCCAGTGTTGCTTAGGAAGTAATAATACTATTTGAGAAACGTGCTTATTCGCTTTCCAGTCAAAAGTTAAATCAGAATATGGATATCACACTGTACGCTATATGAAGCTAGGGCCAAGAGACGGTTAGCTTAGCTTAGCATAAAGACTGGAAACAGGGGGGGGGGGACAGCCAGCCTGGTCTACCAACACCTCTCAAGTTCAGCAATTACCACAATACATCTTGTTTGTTTAATGCGTAAACAAACGTAATGTTTAAAAACTAAATAACGCTCCAAACGTACGCTACATTTTGGCGGGGAAAAACTGGCATGGCCATTTTCAAAGGGGTCCCTTGACCTCTGACCTCCAGATATGTGAATGTAAATGGGTTCTATGGGTACCCACGAGTCTCCCCTTTACAGACATGCCCAATTTATGATAATCACATGCAGTTTGGGGGCAAGTCATAGTCAAATCAGCACACTGACACACTGAGCTAAGCTAAGCTAAGCTAATTGTGGCTCTAGCTCGATACTAGACAATACATCCATAACGGTAACTAAGTGTATTTTCTAAAATGTCGAACCATTCTTTTTATGATTTCTTTTAGAACGTATACCTACGGTAGTACTGGATATTTCAGGTACCTCCTATAGGACCATTTTCTGTTTAAAGGTCTGTTGTCTTAGTGACAAACTTCTAGAGTCGTTTGGCTCAAGAAGATGATGACAACCATTCTTGGTGGAATCTAGTTCTACTTAATCTAGT